>CAAKHG010050035.1:3348-21725 GCA_901007715.1 Dactylopterus volitans | reverse complement strand
AATTTTTGGGTTAAAAAAAAAAAAAAAAAAAAAAAAAAGGCTTAAGATAAAATCGATTCCTTGCCATATACAACACAGGTGGGCAGGGGTGCTGTGAGCAGCAGTGGAACACAAGACATACGAAAACACAATATTACACGGTAGATAAGATAAGATACACGTTTATTAGTCCCATGATGGGGAGATTTACTGTGTCGTAGCAGCAAGTGGACAGTAAGAACAGTGTCAATAGAAAGAAGAGAACAATGAGTAATACATAAGTACAAGAGCCTTAATAATAGTAATTAAGTGGCACTGTATTGAGGTCCAAAATCCTTGTGATATCTGACAGTCCCCCTGGGTTACTCATTCACCTGTATAAGGACAAATAAAGCTAAAATAACAGATTGTAAAAAATCACCAACAATCCGGATATAAATATGTCAAAAGGCCAGCTATGCACACTTTATATGTTGCCCTCTTATGTAGCAGCATTAGCCTTTATACCAGTTGTTGTTGTTTTTTAATGTAATGCTGGAAATAGTTACAATCTATTTATCAAAGTAATAAATGATTGTTTAAAGCATGTAATTTGTTAAATTTGTTCGTTTCAGTACTCTACTAAATCCTCAACGACACACACTGTACTTCCTCCGTACGAAGCTGCAAGACTGAACAAAACGGCAGTGACGGAAATTAGCACCAGAGTGGGCTGTTTTTTTTGTTGTTTTTTTTTAATGATAGCAAAACTTTGAAGGAGCAGTGACTCGAAGGACATGGCACTCCGATGGCCTCCTCATTCTGCTGCGGAGCAAATATCGGAACAGTGAAGCCAGAAGAGTGAGAAGGGCCCTTTACTTTTGAAATACATAGTAAGCAGAGGGAGTCCTTGAAGTCACACTTGAAAATGTGATTAGCACTTGTCACGAGTAATTGCTTTGAATGTTTTCCTTTTTTCACCTGCCCTATCATCTGTCTTTTCATTCTCTTTGCCTTTTTGCCCCCGTGGGGTCACTGGGATGTTTTCATTCCAGTCTCCTATCAGCTTTGGGAACTTGCACAGGGGATGGAATTGTTAAGAGATGTTGGCAACGAGGTGCAAGAGCGTCGAGGAAAAAAAAAAAAATGCTGACGCCGCACCGAGTGAGCTGCCGCTAACGTCTACCGGTATATCTGGGGGAAGATGGGACGGCGTGGGGATGCGTCTTCGCAGGGTTCGTGTCTCGAGTCAGCGGGGAGCCGTTCACCTCCATCTCTGTTTGGGATAATAACTGTTTCCCCAATAAAGCTGCTCTCATTCAGTTCTATTTTTAATTACTCGCTTTCACACCTCTTCTTCCAGTCTTCCCGCTCTCTGGTTCCAGCATCTTTTTCTTTTTCCCCCCGTTTCATCTTTCCAACCCTCCCTTACTGCTACTTTCTTCTTCTTCTTCTTCTTCACTTCTTCCCTTCTTCCTTCCTTCCTTCCTTCCTGCCCTCTGGCAGCCTGGGCTAGTGCGGTGCAGGTTGCCAGAGCCCAGGATATATGTAGTGGGAGGTGGGGGAACTGGAGTTTGGGCCCTCTGGCAAAGACAACAAGTCCTGCAGTTGCCTGATGTCTGCCTCTAACCAGAAATCTGTCCCCTTGACACTAAACACTTTCTCCCAAAATACATCTCTCTCTGAATCTCTAAATCTCTCTCTCTCTCTCTCTCCACAGCCTCTCAGCAAATCTCATTCTTTCAACCTTAACCTGAAATGGAAACCAACTGATGTTTTAGTACAGTTGAAAAAAAAAAATACTATTTGCAGGGGTTCCCTTTCAGGAGAGAAGGAGAGGAAGACATTTCTATGTTTCACTTCTAATGCACAGCTCCATCACAGAGAGCTCCATGAAATTAAAGTGAAATAATATTCTGTGATTGCGTAATAAAACTAATTTAGGCCGGAACTGATAAGCAGGGCAAAATATGAAAATGTCACAAGCCACAGTTTATAATTTTCCACAAAAAAGAAATGGCAAAAACCAACTTACCCTGAGTGTCCTTGTGTTCAACCCCATCTCTGATAATATGTGATAATCTGTTGCGTTCTAGTTTATTCTTCTATTTAGTGACAGAGAAATGTCTTAAAGACATAACGTAAAAAAAAAAAAGCATATTAAAGTTTGTTGGCATTTTAGATTGATACACTTGAAATAATGAATTCCCTCAAATTAATAGTTTTAAGAGACTCAAGTTTTATCATGCGTCTAGTGTGCTTGGTTACAGAAAAGCACCCACGCTAAGCAGCAGGTAAACAGTGTTAACGTTGATTTAAGGTAGCCTAAAACCATATATTGTAATTTATGGCACTCCCCGAGAAGAAAATAATATGTGCAATAAATTACTGAATTTGTTCAGTGATATTGGTCATTTCCTTCCCGACAGTTATAACTTTGCACACATAATTTATTGTTGTATACCGTAGATTTTAAAATTACAAAACGCAGAGGGAGAATATTAAAACGTTTCCCTCTGCTGCCTATAAAAATCTTTTGTATTTATACTGGAGATCGGTTTACATTCTTTCAGAGCTCAGAGTGCACTTCACTGACCCAGTGCTGAAACCCACCATTGACTTCTATTTGTTCCATAAAAGCCAAACAAAAGGCCACACCTCCCGCTGAGCGCGAGGGTTTTTGTATCCGTGTGTGTGTTTGCGGATGTGTTTGTATGGTCATGTATTTATATAAAACACCTCCTTTACCTTCCTTCTGTTTAATGCAAACGTTTTTTTTGTTTTTTTTATTATCCTTCCCATCCTATGCAATGTTTCAACCCTTGTGTCTTTATAACGTGGCGTCTTCTTAGTTTACTTGTGCCTCACAAACTGCCTTTTAAGTGTTTGTGCGCGTGTGTGCGTGTGTGTGTGCGTGTGTGCATGTGTGTGTGTGGGGTGGTTTGGAGGGAGTGTTCAGCAAAGAAGACTCATGGGAAGAAAGGAGAGGGAAAGAGAAAGCAAGCAGGTGCTCTCAGTAGACACTGTGGACCATTTTGAAAGGAGATGTTTGATTTCCTTTGAAATCGCCTGTGCGAGGCCCACTGCCATGTTGTGATCTTTAAGCATTCTGCGTTGAGGGGGCCGTCAGTCCCGGGCCTCCTTCCTGTGTTTGGTCTTTGCTGTTTTTGCCTACCTGTCTGTTTGGCTGTCTGGCCGTACGGAGGTGCAGTGGCAAGGATTTGGGAGGTGGGGGGGTGTGTTCTCTCAGGGAAAGCGGGAATGACAAAGGGAAACTGGGAAGGAGAGTGATGACGGCAGCTGGCAAAGTTAAACTCCCTTCATATGAAGGCGAGGAGAGTGGGCCGTAAACACAAGCGCGATGATTTAACTGTGTGTGACGTGACAAAATAGAGGCTGGTCTGCAATTAACCTTCAATCGAATTGGAGAAACTCATTCATCATGTCCTGCAAATGCATTAAGAGACATAAGGCCTGCAGTAGCTCCATACCAGCAGCTTCAAGTGGCAACTGTAAACTTACATCTCCTTACTAAACTTACATTTTTTTTTTCTTTTTCAAATTTAGCTGCAAACTTCACCACTCTATATCATCTCGATGCACCAAACTTCCTGACCAGCACTCATGTCTAATAACTTATTATATGTGACGTTTTTATGCACCTTATTGCATCTTGCTGCACCCAAATAACATTTTACTGATTTTGTTTTTTTTTTAGTTGGGTTTTTTTTTTTTTTTTGGGCTTCATAAAAGCCCTTCGAGGAACTTGTGCTTCAAATTAGCATCCACTACAAACATGGAGACACTGGATAGCTGCTATCTCTCTGAGGACGGACATAATTGGAGTAAACACGAATAACTTTTCATCTCAATAGATATTTTTGGTTATCACGAACTGACACCTTGCTGCTGAGCGTCCTCATAAGCATGCCCAGGACCTTGCTGAAAAGGTTTAACATGCGAACAGTTTTGCAACCGTTTGTGTCGCGGCGGCGCGGGTGCACCCACCCTTTCTCTGGCTCTCTGGATCTTCTCACGGTCACTGTGAAGGTTGGTGAGAATCTCCTGTCCCACTTGTTCTGCAAAAGAGGCAAACGCAGCGTGAGGATCACGTGATCTATCGCCAAAGAAAAAAAATATGGAAAAATTTCCTGATTCAATTGCAAACATTTGTTTGTTCTCAACACTAAGAATCCCTTTATTCTCTAACCTCCTGTCTCCCTCGACTATGTCTCATCATGATGTCCAAAGTGGGAAGGTGTGTTATTTTGCATTTTCATGGAAAAAGCATGCAGTGTGCTGTATTTGTACACTTGCACAGTCTAGAGGGACCATCATGAGAGCAGGTAACACAACACTGTAGCTATTTTTTTGTTGTTTTGTTTTGTTTTGAGACCTTCTTAAAATGCTGAAGTAAACAGACATGGAGTTCTAAGCAACAATAGCCCAGCATCCAGCCTGCCACTGGGGTCCACTCAAACGATGCAATATTCATTAAGCCATTCTTTTTTTTTTTTAAATGCCTCTCGTCAGCCGCGGATGTAAACACATTAACGCACAATTATAAAACATCCCCGACAAGGCACCTGACAAGCTTGTCAGTGGTCACTGTCATTCTCCTGTCCCTTGGGCTGGGGACGAAAAAAGAATGCTAAAAAAGAAAAACCAAATAAGCCTGCCCCCTCCCAACACCAAAAAAAAAAAAAGAAAAAAAAAAAGAATAAAATAAAAAATCCTCGCATCAATGCACCAATATTACTGCAGTATTAGTGTGTAAAAATAAGGGAGGTACGAAATGAATCAGGGGGGAAAAAAAGGAAGAGTAGTGAAGAATCTTTGCACGGATCAAAGACAGGCTTTCAAGTGCACCAAACAAATTCGGAATAAACAACGCAGTTGCTGACTGTATTACACTACACAGGTGCCGCACACCAAAGGGCCCATGTGCTGAGCGCCTGTTTGGGGGGCGGTGGGTGGGGGGAGCAGTGCAAAAATGGGCTACATCTGGCAGCTAAAGAAGAGAGGAGGGAGAGAAATCGCGAGGACAACATAGAAAGGGGATCTGGGAAAGGCAGAAAAAAGAGAAAACCCTGTCAAATGAACGACATTCGTCTCCCATTCATCCCAACCCTTTTACCCCCCTACACTGTAACCGACTCAAATGTGTCTTTTCCTGCCTTCATTAATTTCTAATCTGGGACGAGACAGATTGAAGGATACCCAGATTAAACAGCGCAGTCAGACAGTCACATGTGACAAATAGGGCAGATTAAAAGACTGAGTGCAGGTATTAATAACCATAAAAATACAGGCCCTCCCCCGTCCCCATTGGAAAAGAACAAGGGATAAACAGAGAGGGAGATGTAGCGGAAATCTTTTAAAGAGACAAATAAGCACATCTATCCATCTCTGTCAGGACTGTGTTTTTTCCCTAAATAAATGAGTGTGACAAGCAGTGCAGCAGGAGAGGATTTTTTTTTTTTTTTTTTTTTTTCCCCCTCATGGCAAGTGCGTTATTGGAAAAGTTTGCATTCTGGAAAAAAAACTGATGAGAATGAGGAGAAAAGACATCCAATTGTGTCATTACATAGGTTTTGATTTTTAATTTTTCTTGCGTTACAATCACGGTAGATCACTTATTCATGTAATTGGGAAGTGACTGGTTGGATGAATGGGGCAGGAATGTGGAGCACTGTGACTCCCGTGAACAGTAAACGCAGCCCATTCACCGCTTAATATTTACTGAACATTTACTGTAGGTAACAAGCATGTATTAGAAGAAGAGTAAAAAAAAAAAGAAAGAAATGGGAAATCATGAATAGTCTTGGCAATGAGCTACCTTTCATTGGACAAGAAAGGAACCACGTTGGATTGAGATGGCTGTTTATTATGAGGTTCTTCGGCGAGCACAGTGCTGGTGCCATCTAAAGAATGACATGAAACCGCGATTTCAGCAATGCGCTGTCGTGTGCAGAGCCTCACCACGCGCTCTGTACATGAAGGGACTGTATGGACTCATGGCCTTGACAAATGCAGCAGGTGTTGAGGGGGGGAAGAAGAAGAAAAAAAAAACCCCACAGAAATATACACTTCTTTATTTCTTACAGTAATTTTTTTCTTGTCACATTTCTTCTCGCCATCTTAGCGAAGGGCTACTGCGCAACCTTGATCAAGAGGGAAACCTATCTGCACTAGAGAAGAAAAAAAAAAAGACATCTTACCAAAGCAGAAACAAAAGCACGGCATCGTTATACAAGATGGTAAGCAGATTCTGGCTGTTTAATAAATTATTGTCATTTAAAAAAAAAAAAAAGAAAAAAAAAGAGAACCCTCATATGACACTGAAGACACCACACCTCCTCAAACAAGGTATTTTCAATAGATATTCATGACCGCGGTACAGCGAAAAATCACTTGCAGCCCACTGAGAAGTCTCTAGAGCTACATGAATACGGTTTAATCAAAGCATGCTAAAATAAACATTATCCTTGGCTGTGTGGCCCGTCAAGGTCGCTCCCAAAGACCTTTTTGGATTTCTCCCACCTAACTGAGCCATTACAGGTGTACACAACGACTCTCAAGAGAATCTATTGGCCTCATCATGAATTGTTCCTTGTATTACTCATTAGTAATCTCAGGCGTGTATCCGCAGTTCCATTCATCTTATTTAGGCCCTGCTGTCCGGTGGTCTGTGCTAAAACCTCATTAGTTTTTTGGAAAAAAAGAATGTGCAGGGTAATGAAAGGTGCAAAAAGACCAAGTTGAAAGCAAGTAACAGATCATTATTTTTATCATTTTCTTACTGTGGCATTCAAAATCCCAGTATCAGCTTGATGCAGATGAGCCTCGTCATATCAGAACTCGCGTTGACATTTTTGGTAAAAATTTTGGTTCAAACGGCAATTTTTTTTTTTTTTTTGCTCCAACTCATAATTTTGTCATAAATGTTGCACAGTAAATGTTGATTCCACAGTGTAATTGCTACAGATAAAGACACCATTTACCTTGAGAATCATTTCCCCTGCTCTTACTATGAAATTCAGTCATCAACCTGGTGGAAGGAAAGCTCAATTTACTGCGTGTTCCTGAATACAATGCTACGAACAAATCAGTCGCTACAAGGAAACCAGTACAAGGCAAGAAACCTTAATTTCATGATATTAAGTTTATTGCCTCTCTAAGTTAATACAAAAACTTGTAGTACGACAAAAAAAACCCTAAATTAATTCACTGTTATTGACCAAAAGGGGAAAAAAAGGAACGTGCTAAGAGAAAAGAGGCATTCATATAAAATGAAAAAAATAAAAAAATAAAATACAGTGGATAAAAACAATGCTGGAAAGGAGAAATAATTTCTTCCCATTGCTCCTGACTTGTTGCTCGTTAGTGAGTAAAATATTCTCCTCCAGTTTAAACAGCTATTAACAATTTAAATAACCCTGGCCCAGAGGCCTTGCTCTGACTCACTTGTTAAAGATCCCCATCCCCAAAGGTCCATTTAACAAGCCCATTATTCCATTACGCTATGCTCACACCAGCACTAGAGCCTTAATTTAACTCATTCCTCTAATGTAACTGTAGAATATAATTAGTGTAGAAAAAGTTGAAGGCACAAATTAGATTGAGGGGAAAATTGAGTCTGAATTTCGCCCCCCACCCCTCCTCTTCCTCCCGTATGTCCATGTGTTATTCAATTGAAATTACCATTGAAATAGAACAGTCCAGTTCGATGTTATCGCAGCATAACACTTCAGTGTTTAGTTAATAATGATGAGGCTGGCAAATACATTTAATATAATCAGCCTCACTAATGTATGTAGGAAGGCAATCTGTGACGCGGAAGACAGCAAACTGGCCAAACCGAGCTGGATTCAATCGAAACTCGAAACCCGTCTAAAGATCTCCGATTCTTACTCTCACGTTCTCTGATGCAAAGTCATTTAAAGATGCGCGCAATGTTGAAATATCACAAACCACCCGTGCATGCTCAGCCCAGCTACGGACAAAACACCCCCGAGAAAGTCAACAATTCCAAAACCACCTTAACACCCACAGGCCTCAACTTTCTCCACTTTAATTGGACACATCATCTATTTTACAGGAGCTGTTTCAGAACACTTACAGTACACACTGTCTCTCTGTATTGTGTTTCTTTGCTCTCGCCGTCCCCAGAGCTGAGAGGGTACAAGACCCGACACTGGTGGGCCCCGAGACTCAGCACAGCTCCTTTTCATTAAGCAGTTGAGACCACTTTTTGAAGGTTACCACACACACTTATATTGGACACAAGCCACACACGTCAACAAACTGGGTATGGAAACTCGAGGGAGGGTTGAGGGTAAGTAATGTAAGGAGGAGCGCTCTCACGCACGCACGCACACACACACACGCACGCACGCACGGCACGCACACACACACGCACGCATACAGTGCGGCAGTCAGCCTTTATGCCAGCGACTCCCAGGTGAATAAAGTTACCTATCTTTGTACACTTCCAGAGAAGCTTTTTTGAGGACTTCTCAAGTCTACAACTGCCTGGTGACACACTTTCATCACCTCCATCAAAGTTGTGTTCCACACTGGGATGTATTTGTAATGCTGAGCCCACAGGCCATGAGGCTCGCGCCTTTGCACTCAGCTATAGCTCAAAATAAAGAGGTGCCAACTGCTAGGTCACAAGGGGGGCATGTAGCATCTGGTGGTTCAGCAATGTTATGACAGCTTACTTATGGAAATAACAAACTATTGTGTGTTATGCAGGAGCTGATGTATCTCAATAAAGGATTCAATGAGAAGTCAAGGGCATTCCTTGTGTTTAATGAGAAGATTTTTTTTTCTTCCAATGTGTGTATTTGAAGCACCAATAAGAATTGTTCCTACCTTAAAACAACAGCTACAGAATCATTTTGATTGAACACCGACTTTTGGGGGAGAGAATCAGTGGCTCCATCGTCCCCACTGCGAGCGCAGACCGCCGTGCAGTGTATCGCACTTCACGGCATTACCAGCTAGCTCAGAATTCTCATTATGGACATCTAGACAGGATGATGTTCACGTTCCTAGCCATTACTGACCTCCATTTGACATACAATGGCTGTGGGTCCAGATGCTGATGATGGTCTTGGATGTTAATGAGATCAACCAGAAGCCAAAGCCTTTTCAACTGATTTCAAAACATGGCATTTCCTTTCTTTAACTTTCTCAAAGCCAGCATTTTCGCAACCAATAATTCTTGCGACGGTGTCTGCTCCGATGTATCGACAGAATCAAACGTGCGAGCATCTTGTAGCACTTGTGTCAGCAGAAGCCACTGTTGGTCACGAACACCACTTTTTGGGGTTTTTACATGAATTCCTCTCCAAGAACATACTGTAGCGGCAGTGTTCGGAGAGTTCAGAGAGGGTAAGACACTAATCTGTTCTTAAAATGGCCTAAGGACCAAAAAAAAAAAAAAAAGGACAAAAAAATGCAATATTCTGAGCAAGGCATAGGAGGGCCATCACAGTCCATCCTGAGCCCATGCGTCGGCCCTTCCCCTTGTATGTGTGGAGGGCAGTCAGGGTGGATTTCTGGGGCCTTTCTTCACTCCGCCAGGCTCTGTTTTATTCATCGCCTGCGCCCTGACCCCTCACAGCTCCTGTTCTGACAAATCACTTCTGATTAAGACAGATCTCTGTTAGTCAGCCACTCAACTTGGCCTATTCATCATTCCGTAGGAAAAAAAAATATCCCTCTCTCCTCCTCCTCCCTTCCTTCCCCTAGCTCGTTTGCCTGTCCGTCAGACCGAAGCAAGGCGCAAAGGATATTTCCGCTGCTGCTTTAAATGCCTGATTATAGACAATTGGTGGATGGAGAGGCGTAAGAGCGTCTTATGGGTGATAAGACTCAAGTTTAATGGGTATAAATGACCAGGCCTGTAGGAAACCAGCTGGTAATAGAACCATTTGTTTAAAGCTGAGCCGGGGTGGAGAGAATTGAAAGCTGTATTTTCCCTCTATTTGAGCTCCCCCTCCTCTTTTCCCTTCACCTCAGTCTCAAAGTCAAATTCTCAGATCACCAGATTTACATTTTTTTTTCTTAAACAGCAAAGTCCCCTTCACGCTCATTCAATGAGAACTGATAAGACTTGAAAAGGCGCTTCTTTTACATTTATGAAATTACCCCATACCTACATGTTTTATGGACACTTGGCGACTTGGCCACTATATTACACTTCTCCCTCATGGTTTCGCCACAATATTGCTCAGCAAACACAATATACAGCTATTACCAATACAGTCAAACATCCAAGAGCATTCATATGCAAAGCTCCGCCATAATAAACTACATCAAACTCTTCACAAGGCGCCAAGGCATCTAGACAGCCACAAAGCTATTGTGTTAAAATGTCTAACAAACCAGATTAAATTAACCTGAACGGCAACCCTGCTGGTGGCAGAGGGCTGACGAGCAGGAGGGGTGAGTCGAGAATGAAGTCTCTTGCAAGCAAATTGCCTGGACTTAATCAACCAGTCTTACTGAACCATCCAAATGAAAACTAATGGACTTGGGTGCTTGCTGCGATTGCCCCACATGCAACAATGGCTGGGCAGTAGCAATGTTTTTTTTGAGGCCTTCAATTAAAAAACTGGGAATTTCTACAGATGACTGGTCAGCCCATACACCTATTCTAAGTGTGTACCGATTGGTCAATTGTGAAGCTCAAACAGAGAGGACTTATTAATTTTACTTCTGGAGGTGGGAAAATGATTTTTTTTTTCTATGTGTTGATTAAACTCGGTCAAATTCGTAAAAAATGTATGAAGTGTAGAATTAAAAACTCACATCCGAATGAGCTCATTTGTACATGCATTATTCATAGCGCTGACATTTGTGTCACGCGGTTGCGCTGGCCACATTGCAACTGCAATATAAAAATAAAGTGTATAAATTTGAAAGGGGAAAAAAAAAATAAAGAAACACCAGTACAAACCTCATTCCCCCAATCTCTGAGTAATAAAACTAAAGTTGAAGTGGTTTATTCTGCAGTATTTCATCAATTGAGGAGCTCTGAGGTGACAGGGTGTCACAATTGATGGTGACAAAGCATTTGAGATTCGTAATAACACAAGGACCATAAAGCTACAGCATAGTAACTACAATGAGAATTCGGGTTCGGGCGGCAAAACATAGAGAGAGATGCAATATAGGAGAAAACAACATGTCAGTTGGTCCTAATCAAACACGATTTGATTTATCAACCCCTGGTGGAAGTGACGGAGGAGAAAAGTTTGCCAGTTTGTCAGAAATGATCTCCGGGAGAGATATGTGGAGGAGGAAGGAAGACGAAAGAGAAAGCTTGATGTTCCTCTGGTTCGTTTTCAACAGTTTAGGAGCGTTAATCATCACATTACTGTTGATTAAAGGCTTTCACGTCTCTAATCAGAAAGTTGACAGGCAGATCAAAGAGCAAAACACAAATTTCTTGCCTTTTAATTATCTGTACCACACCACACCTCGGGCAGCTCTTCCCTGCCTATCTTCTCAAACTCAGTGAAAGACTGCAAAAGGAGATCTAACACTCTACAACAGTTCATTATCCAATAAAATGGGAGATGGGGGAGAGAAAATAGACACACAATCTCCCTCTCTCCCTCCCTCACACACACACACGCGCGCACACACACACGTGCACTCACACACACACACACACACAAACAAAGCTTTAAGGCAATATGATTAGTGAAGACCTGGGGGAGGCCTGCAGTCTTCTCTATTAACATGTCCCGAATTGGAACACCTTAATTATGTTTGTCAAAATCAGACTTGGCTTCAAGATCATTTGCATCTTTTGACAAGGCCTGTTGGGAGCCTCCCTCTTTTTTCTTCAGATTACTCGCAGGGCTAGGTGGATTTAGTTCAATGCCTACTGATTATAGATCCTTGTTGCTAATGAATGAAATGGCTTATTTAATGTGCATTGTTGGATTTGCTCATCCAAACCCATTGTTTTGTGAGTAAAAAAAAAAAAAAAAAAAAGTGAGATGCAAACACTGAAAGGAGTACACACAAAGGAGAAGGGGACGGTCTTGATCAATGCTTGATCACCACTCCTGTTTAAACTGACGGTGATGCGATGTCTTCTTGTTCCTGCCCTGCTGTTCGCTATCAAGTGTTTGAACATGAAAAGAAAAGGAAAAAAAAAAATCGGTCTTACTTTTATTCAACATTTGGCATCACTTTGGAGGTTCTCAAAAGTCCTACGACATCCTTCACCGACTCCGCTCGACAGCAGACTGCAACCTGTGACGCGCGATCGGAACCGAACTCGAGCCGCAGGCCACTCCCTCTCCCCCCCCTGTTAACAGCTCGCTAAACGAATCCTCGTTACGTCAATAATATGTAAAACAAGCATGTTTTCCAAAACAAACAAACAATCTGTGGGGACACAGGACTGTCTGCCGCAATTTGGCAATGCAGAAAAAGGAGGGCATGAAAGCCAGACATCAAACATTAGCTTGAATGGAAGGCGCAGGCCATTAGAAGTGGTTGCACTGACAGGATATGACAGTTGGAAACACTTAAAGATTATTTTCTTTAAACTTTGCATTCATTAATACTTATGAGCTTAGGAAGGGCTCCGAAAACACAGCAAGAAAGAAAAAGGCCAGGCTAAGTGTTGAAACTGGCTGTAGTATGACTCGCAGCTCTGACAAGTGAGCTCGGTCTCTTTGAATGAAGCTTATTTTCTTTGTACAAATTAGTATCATACCTACTTACTTGGCGCTGACTTCTGTTCTGCTTCATCTCTTCTCAATGATATCTGATTTTGAAACATCAAGCCCAAACACGGGAGACATGAGAAGCAAAATGGTGACTAAAGATTATGTTGGTTGATTCCTGTTTTTTTTTGTTTGTTTTTTTATTTATCTGGTCTCTACATCAGCCTAGTTTCTTCACCGACACCAGTTTACTGATGGTTTAAACAGCCATTATACTGAAAAAACCTCATACAGAGCCGATGATATAACCGGTCCCCTGCATGTAACAGTGTAGAATGGAAAGTGAGCACTTAGGCGGTTAGCACAGAGAAAATTTGACATACCCCGATTTACACCGTTAGCTAATTTTTGCCACCTTTCTGAATGCCCAACCGTATGTGTTGTTGTTGTTTAAATGGCTGCCACCAAGTGACCAAATGCATTATGGGCTTGCGTTTATAATCGCACTTTTCTACCTTTTCTACTTTGATGACGCTCAAGTGGTTTTTACACCGTGGCCTCAATCGTCCATTGACCCATTCACTCTCACATTCACACACCGATGGCGGAGGCTGCCATGCAAGGTCCCAATCTGCTCATCACAGGCACATGGGGGGTTTAGTGTCGAGCTCAAGGACGCGTGGGGGATCGAACCATTAACCCTCTGATTACTAGATGGCCACTATACCAACCGAGCCACGCTGCCCACAATACTGAGTTAAAGTTACTGTGACTGATTGCATTGATGACCAAAACTACGCATACAAGATTGTAATTGAATGTTCTTTGTCCTTTTGCTTACTACAGCTTTTTTTTACTTTTTTGGCGTGGACCGCTTTCTTGCATTTTAAAACCGATATTTCATGTCTATATTGGCGGCACAAGTTCTTATGTGCAAATCACACATCAAGTTCTTCCTGGCAAATCTAAGGTGAACTGACTATTTTGTTTGAGCAGGCGGCAGCCAGTTTCCACAACACTGCGTCATTGTGGTTGCTCTGACAGACAAGCACAAGCACAAGTTTGTCTTTCACTTTGGGCTAATACCACTGCTCTGGTAAAAGGAAAATAATACTGCTATTATAGGGGGAACACGGAGCACAGAGGGGGCTCACAAAAAAAAGAGACGCATCATGTGCCTCATTTAACAATGACCGGGGCCACAGAGTTGAAGGAAGATTATTGTCAGCTGCCACTCTGAATGCACAAAACAAGGCACGACATGTGAGGGCACGTCAAAACACTTGTATACAGTATACGTTGTTTATTTGTGATCGGTTTTTACATTGTTCCACTAGAAGTAGCAGTCATTTCCGAGCGAAATTTTTCAAGAATTTAACACGCACATTATTCCATGGAAGTCCCATCTTAGAAAGTTTATGGATGCACAAGGTTATACTTGCAAACTTTGGGTGAGGTGCAATGGACTTGAGAGATTAATAGAGAGAGGGGTTTTAAGAAATTGCTAAACGGGAATTGCTATAAGAAAGATCTACAAACTCCCAACAAGCAAAAAAAAAATACATATTTTGGTATCTATTTCTATATTGAACAGTTTAGCCAAGAGACGCCTTCCAGGAATGGCTTTAACCCTGATATTCTGAAATCCACATGGTCATATACGGAGAGGGCTAAAATATACCCAAGATCACCTGACCACCAGACAACACATGTGTTGAATATCTGAAATGCAGACCATTATTTCACATATACTGTATGTGGTCTGCATTGCTGCCAGGGTGACAAGGTGTTTCCTGTTCTTCATCATTAACTAAAACAGGCCTCCATGAATACCCAACGCGTCTGCCACCATCTTCCACACTAATGAACCATAGCTAAGTTTTAAGACATGGCAGAACTAATTTAATCTACCTTCTAAGGGGCCTGAGCACCATCAAATTAATTATTCATAAAGGACATAATATCATAACTCAGTTGTCAACTCAGTTGCTGGCCCTTTTTTTAACCTTCCTCTGCCTGTCTCCCTTGTTTTTAAAGTAACTCCTTTGCTTTTCATCTATAAGCGAGCAATGCATATTTTTCTAGGTGATGTACAAAATAAGCTGCTTTTTTTCCTTTTCTTTTTTTTTTTTGAAGAGGGGAATAATAGGTTAGAGGAGAGGTTTTTTTTTTATGACTGGTACAGCTCCCTGTAGGTTTTATGGTACGGTGATAGGGCCAGTTTCACCATAGAGAAAAAAAGCGAGACAAAAAAATAATCCAAGATTGCAATTATACAACCTCATATGCCATGTACAATGTATGACATCTGGCAAAGCTCATCTTGCAATATTTCATCCGCCACAGGGTGGGACAAAACCTCTTTTAAACACAGTGGTTCTTTCTGCCAGGTGTTATTTTCCGTTCATTGGTAGGATGATGACAGGTGACACCGTCATGAACACAGACTCATTATTATCTGGACAACACACCTCCAGTTCCAAACACCGTTGACAAACGAAGCCAAAATATCTTGAAATATGGAGTCATTCCATCAAGCTTTCGCCCAACTCAATAGAGGGTGATCAGTTTACTGCAGAGCAACTTATTTCTAAGGTTTGAAACAGACAATAACAGCTACAGAAACACAGAAACGCAGCACTACAGCTCCCCTTGAGTGTTTCAAATTACGATTCCCAAACAGAAGTCTGTAAAATGTCTCCATGACTTTTGGAATTTCACTCAATAGCTGTCAATCATCACATCAATTTTTACGTTATTACATATATGTTTTTTGATTGTATGCTATCATTTTTAGAGCATAAAATAAGTAATTAAGACCAATCACAATAAAAAGTAATATTTATTTGAATTTAATCAATTTAATTTAACTGACATGGATTTAAAAGCAACATTTAACGATTCCCAAGCATTAGATGCACTGCTGAAGACAATTAACAACTGTCCACAGTTTAAAGTAGAAATTTAAAAGAGAAAAGAGAAAAGGTGAAAATGAGTAATACTGAACACACGTCAGCATTCCAAGAACTAGGATGAAATTATCTGACACGTCCCATCCACTAACGTGACTCATACTGCAGATACAAGTGGCAATTCGAGATCTTTTTACTTCACCGCTGAGGAGCATTCATGTTGTCTGGTTCATACATACTGTATGTGCCTCCATGGTCATGACTGACAGGAACAGCAGCGGCCCTGTATGGCCACAACACCCTATATACAGAAACCCATACTAATATGCTGATTCCTCATATTTAGTATCTGGACCATCAAACTCGGCGTGTCACCCACACAGTCGGGCCATCAATAATTACAAATAACTGCCAGCAACCTGAATGTTTTGAATTTATATATGTTTCCATGTTGAAAGAGCAATGGCAGCTGCAGCATGTGGGTCTTATTTTGGGAAATAGCCCGCTGTAACTCATACTGCGACTGTCAGTGCTCTGTCGAAAAAGGAACATCTATCAGGCTTGCAATCAGCGATATTTTGGTGTCAAGACAGCTCAAATTTAAGCTTTCCTCTCTCAGTCGATATATGAAGATAGCATGCATGATGGATGGAGACCCAAGCATACTTTAATAACATTTAAGTATATTAGATTTGTGTACATTGAATCAATGTGTCCAAAAGTATCTGTAAAAAACTTTTAAATGTGTTGACCGAAACCGCATGGTGAGGTGTACAAGAAATACTAAGTTCAGAGTTTAATCATATTTTTTGAATGGAGTCATGAAAATATCGGTTTTCATCAGTTTTGTTTTCCATACAACATTTCAAAGTGAACAACACTTCAGACAAAACATTGACATTTAATGATTATATGTTATCTTTAATGCTCAATGAGTATCAGCAATGATCAAACGGAGCAAATTAACAAAACTGTATAGGGAGTGCAAACAAAATGATTCGGTGCAAATATTGCAACTGCAGTATGAGCTGTGACGGGGAGGCGGGGGGGGTGGATCCTTTGCGTGTTCCATCCTTGATTGTAATTGAGGCCGACGCATGACAGACCCCCATGTGCCCTCTGTGCAGTGGCCTGGGGCATAGGGCATGCTGACAGAGGCGAGGCACCGGAGACGGTGGCACAGGGTCCTGGCCTGGCACAGCCATTGCATGGCACCCTTAGGGGCACTGACCCCCCCCTCACCCACCCACACCCCATCCACCCTTAACCCCACCCCACCCCTCCTACCCCCCCACTAACTTTCTCTGCCTCACCTCTGTCACCAGGCATCTCGGAGGCTAACGAGAGGGCAGCGGAGACTGCTTAGCAATTCCGCCACATCCGTTAGCTGGATATGTAAGACGCTTTTTTTCCTCCTCTCCTTTGTCCGTGTTCCATCACCCACTCCACCTCCACCCTCCCGCTCAGAGACCTTTGGTGAAATAAGTGTCAGCCTGAGGAGACAGGCACTCATCAACACTTTATACCTGGGAGGTATATTAATGCTGCGATGGTTTCCTGAAGGAGGGAGGGAAAAAAAAATCTTTGTCCTCATAGAGGGAGATAAAGGACAAAGCTTTGGACAACTTTTGAGGATGTTAACTTTGACAAAAGTGTATGTAGTTATCACGTAAAAGATAGAGGGAAAAAAAACAAAGTAAAAAACACTGAAAATTATCTCATGTTGTATCTGCAAAGACATTGTACTTTCAATGAAAACACTGATACTTGCTCGTGTGCTTCTAAAAGATGTGATATTTTTATGAACTTTATCTTAATCAATAAGTAACTGAGATGGATAGGAATAACATGATGTTAGGAGAAGAGCGCGAGGGAGTTTCAGTGTGAGGAAAAAGCTGAGAGAGAAAAAACAAGAAACTGTGTTAGTTTCGCTATAAGGATCCTTCCCACCAGGATGCGAGTTACAAATGAAACTTCACTTCCACAACAAGTGGAGTCAGAAGTCCACAGGGGCCTTCTGCTATCCGGTTGGAGATACATAATTAAAGGAACACGGAGAGGGAGCATGTTATTACCAATGTTTTCATTAGGCCAAGTTAACACACTGGTATCCCACAAGACCCACAGACAACAGGCGAGGAAGTGGATGGACCAGGATGCTACCTACTGAGGTCTAAAACTCAGCTCAAGAAGCGTTCATATTCGTGCAGGTTCTGCATCTTTTCATTTTGGCCATAGAGCTATAAAAACATTTAATTTTGACATCAGAAATATGAAAAAGCATGCACGGGTCGGCTTTTTCATGATATTTTCACTCTTTTCCCCAACATCCAGGCTTAAATTAGCCAGGATTTTTAAGATCAGGGACTGTTTTTTAGGCTATGAAAAATGGATTAAATGAAGAGGAAGTCTGGCCTAATGAGCTCCCTGGGCTATGGAGCAGCAGGGACTGTGAGGGGGAAAGAAGGGAGATGAGGCAAGCCTTTGAGGAAGAAGGGGCCGCAGCCATGCCCAAAGTGTGCCAGCTTCGCCTCACTTTAGCGCCAATGGCACAGACGGCACCTGGGCAAAGCCTCGCCACCCTTGTCTGTGCCAAAGAAGAGGAAAGACAGAGCAGGAAGTTTTTGTTGAACCTGAAAAGTTCTAGTGGCCATCTTGTTTTCCTTTGAGGTCCTTTTACTTGATATGTATTCTGACTTTTTTTCCTTTTTTTTTTGTTTTTTTGTGCGGAGCAACTAAGGTCTGTCTGAGCTTTCACACACACACACACACACAGACCATTTTCCCGGTCATCTCTGGCCCACAG
>CAAKHG010050034.1:78753-102932 GCA_901007715.1 Dactylopterus volitans | reverse complement strand
GGGGGGAGACGAGGGGGGGGGGGGGGAGGGGGGGGGGGGGGGGGGGTGGATGGGGGGGGGGAGAAAGAACTCAGCATATCATTGCGGCTTTGTTTTTGTCAGCCGCTGATGATCAGATCACAGTTATTTTGAGAGCCCGCACTCAAAAACTCCAAAGAGGACCGAGTTGCCTTCTGTCTGGTGCTGAGTGAAAAACCGTCTGTGACTGAGAGAACACTTCAGATGTGCGCATGCTATAAATAAGCAGCTTCAGTCTTCCTATATAGTTCTGCATCCCTAAGTCCATAATTACTCAATCTTTGCTCCAACAGGGAAATCCTGAGGGAAACTCTGGAGGCTGATGAGCAGTATTGCAGAGACCAGTGGACGCTGTTCGGGAACGAGGCTGAGCGGACGGAGATCGACGTGATCAGGAACCAGCATTTGCTGCGCACCCGCGTTGACAAGATGGCCCTCCGCCGACAAGTAACGTCTTAAACGCCACCTGTGACAAACAGCTCTGTGATTAGAGCAGCGCGCATGCCCTCGCTCACGTTCGGCTGCTGCAACATCAGGGCTCATGCGGTCAACAGATTTATCCTCAGCAGCTCGTTTCAGCATTAATTGAAAACCGCTGAATCTTATGCGTCAGCCTCACTCGCCTCTGTCTGGTCTGATTTTGTCATTTACCTCTGGCTTTGAGGTTGATTTGCTCTAAAGGAAGCGGACTGGAACACTTGCTTCATGTTGTTCAAACTGACAACAAAACAACCAGGCATTATCATTAGATAGATCAGCAACCCAGAGCTAGCCCTTCCTAGATACACTGTCAGACGTTTAATTTTCATCTTCCAATAATTCTAATTAATGTCGCCAAAGGCATGCCTCGTAAAACCTTTCAGAGGCTGAAAAACACATCAATGCCCTGTATTTTGTGGATAGTGATTAAATACATCCACAGCACATTTCATTCGGTTTATTCATCTGTATTGTTAAGTTTCAAAATGACTGCTGTAGAGTCTAAATAAGCCCAATCCCGACAGATACACTCAAGAGCAACTGAGCTTTCATCTCGTCTCATCAAATTCATTTATTTTGCATTGAAATTTCCTCATCTCTGTGCTTCAGGCAGAGAGCAGGGCATCTGTGCACATGCGGTACCTGGAGCGTCTAAGCCAGAAGGCTCCAGACTTTTCGGTCCCTCTGAGGGCCCACACTGTCTGGGAGGGCATGACGGTCAAATTCTCCTGCATCGTTCAGGGCTGCCCCCCCCCAAAGGTCACATGGTGAGAACCTCTGTTTCTGAAATCACTTTTAGCCTCGCCTGGTCCACTGACAATCAGCTCCTATTAAATTCTCCTCCTCAGGTCATGCAGTAGAGTGTTTTGTTTTTATTTCACTTTTTTTAGCCTCTGATTCGGTTGGAATGGCTCTTCAGGGAAAAGCTACATAAATTGCACAATGATGAGAACCGGATGGATGGATGAATGATGGATCAGTGGATGGATGGACGAACAGACAGATCAATGGTTGGACAGACAGACGGATGGACGGTTCGATGGATCAATGGCTGGACCGATGGGTCAATGGATGGATGGATGGATGGATGGATGAACGGATGGATTGTAGTTATTTGCTTCTTCCTGTGTTCAAGTGTCTTTGGGTTGGGTTGGACTGTGACATCATCTCACCATTTTCTGACATTTTGTGGACCAAAAGATAAATTAATCCATCCAAAAAAAAGCATGAAAAATGTATTCGTGATGGAAAATATTCATTGCTTGCAGCCCTAATGTTGTATTTATGAATCCTGCATTATACAGTGAAATATTGCTGAATTTGTCATGTGATCATTCAAAGCACAGAACTTGAGAGAGGTTGGCAGGCTGGCAAAAAGTTACCTGCATATGCAAATTGCCGAATATAAACTGAAAATGTACACACAGCAGAAGCCCACGGGTTCTGTCCGCAAAAGCAGAAGTTGTGACATTATGGTTCTGAGCCCTGAGTTGAATATTGCCTTGTGTATTAATATGAAATCACCCGTGCTAATTCAGACACCACAGTAACTCTTTAGCCGCTGAGAAACCAGCTAATGAAAAGACTGTGCTCAGAATTCAAAGAACCTGGGCTGAGCTCCTCATAAACACTGCAGCTCATGAGCTCCTCCATCCCACATGGAACAAATGGAGCCCAATGGAACCGCGAAAGGCCGCCCCCAGCAGTCCCCAGCCAGAGGCCCGATCCAAGATCAAAGACCTCGACCCTCTCCTCCGAGTTCAGCTAATATTTGATTAGGGAAGGACATGCATGGGTAATCACTGGGCAAGAGTGTGGAACACCCAAGTGCAGCCTTTTGGTCACCTCTGCTTTGATATTCAAACAACAAAACTTTTTTTTTTTTTTTATTAAACATACTCAGATCTGTTCTCAACTTTCCGCCGCCAGGTTTAAAGACGGCGTGCCGCTGAGACTGTCCGACAAATCGTGGAATTACAGTCTCCAAGAAACGTTTGGTCTTAATTCACTGGAGATCAGAAGGTAGGTCACTAGCTCGAAAACCCTAATTAAGGCTTTATGACACAAGGGTGTGTGAGATAGTGTGTGAACAGCACATCCTTATTATTCATAAAAAGAGGATAAGCCATTATGGGTGAGGTTAAGGAAATTGCAGTGCTAAGAGATTAAAAAAAAAAAAAAATTGTCTCTTGAAAAAAAAAAAAAAAAAGGCCCTGCTCAATTCAAAGATGTGATTGAGGGAGTCATTTGCGTCGAGCCCTCCAGTAATAACACGTTGCATCACTTTATTCATTTATGTTGTATTATGTGGATAATTCAGGCAAAGCAACATCGTTTTGCACATTACAGCTGCTCCGAAATTATGCAGTTCTTATTTGAGCTCCGTCCTCAGCCGCCTACGCCGCTAAATAACATCCTATATCCTGCCCAGATGCTCCTCTGAAGATGCCGGTGAATATAAAGTGGTTGCCAAGAGTCCCCTGGGTGAAGCGATGACCTTTGGAACACTAGTGGTGAACTGTGAGTAGTTTCCCATTTCACGTCGGCTCTAACTGTCTGGAAAGAAAAATCATTATGAATAATACAAAGATTGATTACAATGCGGCTCCCCTCCAAGGGGCTGAAATGCTTTATAAAAGCTCGTAGATGCTTCAGGATCGTGCTGTTGGAAGTTTTTTTTTCCCGGGCAGCTGCAAGAATAAAAGACCACTTAACCTTCAAACAACATTTAAACCTCGGGCTTTTATGCATGTGATTCAAATCTGGTCCAAAGGAGCCTTTCTTACTCTGAGAACACACACACACACACCGAATCGGCAGCACAAACAATGTTTGACACGACTGGCCCGTTAAAGCGTCACACGCTCCTCCAAGCTGTGTGTGTGTGTGTGTGTGTGTGTGTGTGTGTGTGTGTGTCGGTGACACAGCCCCCTAGTGGCTTTGATGTATAAGCCTGACATGCGCTCAATATGCAGAGGCAACAGTTTGTGGTTCTTATGAGATATCTGGCTCAGGTATCTGCTCAGATGCAAAAAAAAAAAAAGTGGAAGTACTTCAAACAAACAAACCTTTAGAAGTGCAGGAGATGTTGAATCATACGGAAATACTAGGCAGACTTATTTCTCCTCTTATGTTAACAGCTGTTCCAGCAGCTATGATTAGCTGTTACGGTGGACCTCGAGTATTATGATCAAAAGGGACTGAATTCATATAGAAAAATGTAACTTTCATTTGTGCCGGGTGGAAATCATAAGGGCTGCATATCGAGTAACACTAATTGGGTTTGATCATACAAAGACATCAAAGGTGTCTAATAACGAGCGAAACAATATTTTTGCTGAGGTTCTTTCAGATTTTTCACCCCATTTCGTGTCAAATGTCACGTGTAAATTCGAGGATCCTCACAGCTCTCACTGCAGCACAATCCGTTTTCAAGACTTGGCCGAAGCCCCGCCCCCTCGTTTGGCAAGTAGTTTAGCCGTTGCTAGGCAGCTCACCGTTAAAATGGACATCATCTTCCTCCCTTTTCAAAAATGGCCAATGATTTTGTTTGTTTTTTTTGCAGTTTAATTTCATACTGCAACTAGAAACAAGTAGGCAAAACACATAAGCCCCTTTCACACCAACATTCCCCGGAACTTCTATTTCCAGGAACTTATTTGCCCGGGTAAAAGAATTTGTGGTATTCTGTGCGGTTTGGAGTTCTACAAAGTTCTGGAGAATTTATTCAAATCAGGCTGATGACGTAAAAGAAACTGCAGTACACCACTGCACTTACCCGCATGCATTTAATTCTATGTGCATGCCACTTAAACAGTACTTAGTGTACTTAAATTTAATTTAAAAAGATGGATAGATATTAGGCAAGAATTTTTTTAATAAAATAAATGACAAATAAAAAGGTGCAAAGGTCCGTCTGCTTCTCATAGATCCTCTTCTTCTGCCTCACGGTCCAAACGATCAAAAATTTGTAGAAATGATTGTAGAAATGAAATAAAACAGGTCTGCGGCTGCAGGTTTAAACACGGCGGGTGAATGTGTGTTCCGCCAGTCAGCGTTCTTCTGCACACATCTCCACCCCCAAGGATTCTGGGTAATCTGAAAAGTCCTACCCCGCTTCTAGGTACTTTTTTCGGGGAAAGTTTGGGGTCGAGGGGAAAGTTCTTTCTCCTGGGAAATGTCAGTCGGAACGCTGCGAGGTTTTTCAAAGGCTAAATGAAAAAAGTTCCTGCAGTGGGAAAGGAGCTATGCTGTACTTTCAAGAAAATTGCCATAGAATTGGGGTGGGGAACATGAAAAAAGCCAGACACTCCCAAGTATTACTGATATTTTCATCGACCCTCTCCAGCTGACAGGTCTAGAGGGTCACTGCATCAAAATCCTCGATTTGACCGCATGCTGGTCAGAGAGGGATCTGGGCTTGAAGTAAATGCACATCTGACTTCGATTTTGTCTCAAATAGTAAGCTGCATTTCAGTGCACAGAAAATCAAAGATGATAAATGTCTGAAAGCTTTGCTGTCAAGGTAACAATTTCGACAGAAAATTGCAAATGTTCCCCATTGACGCCCCACCTCCACGACTTTGAGGCCCCTCAGTGTGCCTTCCATTGCAGGACTCCCTCGTTCACACTCTCAGGCGTTGACGCTCACTTTCACACTCTAATGGTGGAAGCCGCCGCATTAGCTGCAAGCCTCTGACCTGCTCTGCAATTAGGGCTTCGGTGTTTTTTTTTTTCCAAGGGAGCCTGGGATTACTAGTGATCCTAGAGTCAGGAGCGGGGTTGATGTACAAGGAAGTACAGTGAGGCCCCGCTTAATCTAATCATATTGTATTTATTATTGATAATCATCATAATCATCATAATCAGTATTTTCCACTTACCATTATCCCAGTGTTGTGGTCAGCAGAAATAATGTTGTATAATATACAATATTATTGTATATTTTGTCATATATTCTATAATATATAACAGTATATAATAGATATATCATATGACAGTTTCAGTTCCATCATACAGAAGAAAGGAGGTCGGTGGGTTTTTGGGTCAGATACCTTTATGGGACGTTAAGGATGTTTACAGTCTGAAGATGTGCCCCCCCACACACACACACACACACATTTGTTTGATTGGCATCTCCTGGTGCACCCCTGCCACAGATTAAACCAGGCGATTAGTAAACTGCCACTCCCTGATGAGCCAACAACCCTTTCACATGCTATTGTCTGTCTTTAAAAAAGGAACAGATAAGATTTCACTGTGATTTTCATTCCGAATGTTATCAGCTCGCCTGCACGAACCAAAGTGAACCTGACACCAGCAGGACACACACACACACACACACACGAAACTTGGGAGCGTTGGGAGCCAGCCGCTCCCTCTCTCTGCGAGGCTAGTGTGCTAATCACTGAGCCAACAAGCCGTCATGGACAAGGAGGGAAAGTAAGAGACGTGTTAATAAATAAATGTGTATTTTCCACGAAAAGTTGTGAACGCTGTAAAGACCAAAGTTCAGTTCCCAGTCTGTTGTTGTCGCATCCCGACCCCCTGTTGGATTAATGCGGAATAACGTCTATTTAAATACCCTAAGAAGCTTGTCCGGATTTCAAAATGAGCTCCCAATTACCAGAGCAAATGCTTTTGAGACAACATGTGAGACACTATTTGCGAGGCCTTTTAATTATCAGTGACTTTGCCAGCATGATTATTACTTCATAAGAAATCTCAGCGGAGTAACTTGATAACCAGCAGGTATAGATTAATTATTTCTTTCCCTGGTTTAGTACTGTCTGGAGCTTGTAACTACAAGGTTGGCTGCGGGAGAACTATAATAATATTGTTACAAGAATAAACAGCTGGCTGGAGCCAGAACTGACAGTTCATCCACAGTTATCCAACAACGCAGGGGGGCGGGGGGTTAGATATGTTTCTTCCAGCTAGCCGTGCCAAAGAGCTCACCATTCAATATCATAACACTCATGAATTTCAAAGTAAATTAGTCCAGTGCTCAACGATGTGTAAAGGGAAGGGTATGTCGACAGTGCGTGCAAACCACCGTCGGTTACTGAGGGAGTGAAATGTGCACCACAACAACATCTCGGAGGCTGCTGAGAGGCCGTCCTTCGATTTTGTTGTTCCGATTTACCAAATTTGATATGACCAAGGATGCATTTCTGCAGTCGTTTTCAAACGTGGGGGGGTTCGGGGATGGTGGAGTTGGGGGGTGGGGATAGAGGGGCGGCGACACACTTGAATTATGAACCGTGAAGTTGTTACATCCAGCAGATGACAGTCATCTAACATTTATTCATGCAAGCCCCCGTAAACCAACACAGATGACGGCTAATTAAAAATACATATCGGAGTGGGGCGTTGGGGGGGTAGGTGGGCGGAGCTTGCACAAACATGATCTGGGCTCACGTGTTCATGGACTCAAGCGTGGGTTTAATTGGGTTCTAATTGCGAGGAATCGAGAAAAATCCACCACCGCCCGAGCGCCAGCGTTCTATGGGAGGCTAAAACCCGTCGCTGCTAGCGCATGTCGCTGCTAGCCGCTGCTAGCGCATGTCGCTGCTAGCACATCTCTTATGGTGTCGCGGAGTGAGATCCGCTCGCTGCGCCGCGCGCTACCCGCGGCCCACCGTCGCACCCGTAAGGCTTCCTGACGCGAGCGGCACAGATTTGATAATTCACTGATAAACCGCAACAATCCACGATTCCCCCATATGCCAGAGCTGCCACTCAATCTGACTGTGACGTGGAGAAGCGGAGTGCTGCCATGCAGATATGTCCCGTCGTCCTCCAGTCAAACGCAGATATGATCCATCTGATTAATCTCGCGCGCGGAATGAATAAATTAAGCGCGGACGTAGGAGGAAGAACAGGTAAAGATCGAATTATCACTTTTTATGTGCTTATGTCAAAGAATAAGGTGATTTTTTTGAGGCCGTTTTTTTTTTTTCTCCGTCCCCCTCACCCAGACTACATCATGACACCAGCACTGCCCTCAGACATCTATCACCATCCAGACAATAAAATTAAAAATTCGATTTTTTCCCCTTTTATTTTGCAAGAGCACCGATATATTAGCCCTAATGCTTCTGAGGCGCCGACACATATCTATGTATCCTCAATTGCTGTGAAGGGGAATGATTTCTAGTTTGGATGCCATTTTCTCCCTCTCACCCGTGCACACTTGAGCTTTTTTTTTTATTGTATCTCCATCCCATAAAAAACCGATCTCATTGCAGCTCTCATACATAATGAATTACAATGAGACAGTGGATCTGGTCCTGACTGAAAGTCAAACAGCTGCTCTGAGCATCACGGCCATGCAGCTCTGTCACAGAAACACTCACTAATGTTGCTCCCTCGCTCTTCTGCCAAGGGTTTTTTTTTTGTTGTTGTTTTTTTAAAATGACACTTGTTTTTTTACATCAATTAGATGGTCAGGGCGCTTAATGAGCCTCTCCCCCCCCCATGCCATCTATATTTAACAGGCTTTCTGTGGTTGTTAAAAATAGGTTAAAGGGAATAATATATGTGACTCACATAAATGGGGCATAGCCCGGCTGCATTTGGCTGCTGTTACCCACGTTTCTCTCTTTTCAGTATTTCACAATATCTTTCTTTTGTTTCTGTCTCCATCTCTGATCCCCTCCTCCCCACCCCCTCCCCGCAAATCGGTCCTGCTCCGCCGCGCTGCAATTCAGCATATCAAGGAGCCACGGCCGGTTCGGAGCGCTCGCAGACCCGTGGTAAGTTCCATGCCGGGGTGTAATGAAAAGTGTCCCCTCTCATTTCCTCGACCACTCTTTGAAGTTTCTGCTTCCACCAGCGAACGAGGAGGGGAAAGGGGGGGTCTGCTTTGAAGGCTCTGACACACTCTGCTGTGCATGCGGCAGCTCATCAAGACAGATTGAAAGCCAGCAATGCGTCAACGGTGTTTGTTTGTCACGGGGTGGGGGGTTTGTGGTCCTGTGTGGGTGTCCATGAGTTTGCGGCTGTAAGTGGGACTATTTGTAGGATTTTTGTGCTGGAGGCGCAGAAGGACTCAGCAGTGACAGGACTGTATATTTGATTTCAGGGGCAGCAGGGATTTCCCTCCGTTTTGCTTTAAACTGAAGCTTCACATATTGGCTGTGGCACCCTTTGGTCTAGATTAGCCTGATGCGCGGTGACACGCGTGCCTGGCACTGGTGGCTATGGACACCTGGGTGCAAGTAGCAGATTGCAAATTTTTTATCACCACCTTTATTGCATGGAAGCGAATACTCGAGAGTTACTGCTTTACAGAAATAAAAAAAAAAAAAAAAATCTACACCAACTCCTAGTTTTTAAAACATTAAATATATCAAATCATTCTTACCAAGTTATTTCTCCAATCATTGTACATGTCACAAATTGAAATCTACATCCATTTCTTCAAATGGTGTTTTTTGATAATAATTGCAGTAGCAGTAGTATGAGTTGACTATGGACTGAACAACTGCGCGGCCTTATTCGTATCTTGAACCGGCAAACACACCTGCACGGGCGCCATGTGGGCAGAAAATTGGCCCAGAGTGGAGAGTCGACATGTGCCCTGCACTGCCGACTGTGAGCCCCTCTCGAAGGAGCCCACCTGGGCCCCAAAATGTGGACACCATCGGAGAAAACTGCTGTGGGCTAATGCACTGGAGGGCTTATTGATTTTTTGTTTTTAGCCACAGTTTGGCTAGCCCAGATAGGGCCCTAAAAAAAGGTAAAATGCTATGGGCCCCCATGCTGGCTAACCTGCATGGGGGCCCACGCAGGATAAGTGCAGTGGTTCCTGAAGTGGGGAAAGTGGGAATGCCCCCCCTTTCTGTGTTGTCCCCCTTAATGCACGACAAGCTAGGACGCCACTCAGAGACTAAACATCCAGAGCACGAGCACAAGTCGGTTCACTTTTTCAGACAAAAACTCGTAGACTGCCGTGCTCAACAGTCTCTCTTTGCTAAAGGTGCGTCCGTGCCAGCGAACGCTCCACTTGCCTCGTATAAAGTTGCCGACCGGGTGGCATGGTGTAAAAAGCCACACACAGTTGCAAAGACATCAATACTACCTTGTGCTATGAACATGGTTTCAACTATGCTTGATGACACAGCAGCCAGCAAACTACAGGGTATTCCTCTGTCCAATAACAGGCGGCTTTATGACATCATAGGAGATAGAGGAGCAGCTTAATGATAAGACGTGACAGCCGCTCTTCTCTGCAGATGGATGAAGCCACTGACAGTAACAAAGACTGTTCACTGACAGCGTATGTCAGATTCATAGATGGAGATGAGAGGAGGGATTGCTTTTCTGCCAGAAAGTTCCTGCCAGCGCCACGGCAGAAGAACCGTTTAAAGTCATCGATCCTTCCTTGAGAGAGGCCAATCTGAAACGGGGAGGACTGTGCGGGGATCTGCAGGGACGGGGCGCAGGCCGTGGCTGGGAAAGCGAGGAGGGCCGGAAGCGCCCGTCAAGCGCGTCTCCCCGCGCAGTGGGCGCACGAGGCACTGGCGCATAAGCAGCCCAGTCTCGAGCTGAGTGATGCAACGACAGACGTCGTCGTCGCAGTCAGTTACATCAAAACACGCCCCGTCGAAGCCCGGATCTTTCAGCGCTGCGGGAGGAAATGGGCTCCGACCACACAGCTGTTCTGTTTCACGGCGAGTCTCGGCGGCTGTCTCGTGAGGGAGACGCTGTCCAGGGTCTTGCAACTGCGAGATGAGATCCGCGTCTTTTTTTTTCGCTTTCTTTTTTTTAATAAAGGAAGAGGGCGTTGATCTTGCCCACAAATTGAAACTTACATACCTCGGTGACACGTTCCTGAATTGAACCTGCTGATGCACGGCACAAAAAACACACAATCCCCGCATCTGGCAGACAGAGTCACATCATTCATCAGAAAAACCTGAGGCAACATGTGTCAGCAGCGAGTGAAGACGGAAATGTGGACTCATCCGAGAACCTGAAATCACTCGTTGAAGGCAACAGGCTGCGGAACTCAGTGATCTCATGCATGACAGCACACACCTCTGCCCTTCAGAGGTATTTCCAGAGGCGTTTACTGGTGCAGGATTCCAGAGAATATGACTGGATCGGTGACCCCTTCAGAGCAGCACCGGCCGACTTCAGAGGAGGAACAGTTCATTGATGTCACCTCTGATTTCAACAATGAGGCTGATGTTTGAGTCAAAGACACTGGCTGCTTTTTGGATTGGAGTGGAGAAGGTTTACCCATTGCTAGGTAAGAGGGCCCTGGCCATACTTCTTGCTTTTGCCACATCCTACCCATGTGCAACTGCCACCCAGATTTGGGAAGATCTGCAGCAAGAAGCAGGCGCGCACCAGTCACTGAAAAGATGTGAGGATTAAAGCTCATTTTAAGTTTTTTTTCTTTTTTTTCCCCTCTCACGGAGCTGTTCATGGTTTTAAACCAAATTTTGCACAGAACTTTTTTTTTTTGATAGCAATGTTGAATATTGCCACACAGTAAGAAAGAAACCTGAACATAATTACACTGTTAAGGTGCTTGAAATTACACCGACAGCAAAGAATACCGTTACACAGTTAAAAAAAAAACAAAAAAAACAAAAAAAACAATTACACATAATTAGTGGTTGTAGTTTGCAACCTGTAATTCATTGCAGTTTACTTTTATTGTTCAAAAAAGCTTGAGGCGTGAAATAAACTGCAACAGAGTTTGAAAACAAAATGTGTTTGTGTGTGCATGTGTGCGTGTGTGTGCACGGGCGCGGAAATTTTCTAATAAACCAAAGGGGTGCCCAGCAGGAAAAGTTTAAGAAGCACTAGAAGTATTTGCGAGTTTGCCCTGCCAAAATTTCCGCACGGCAAAGCCACACCTACCCACTGTGGGCCCACGCCGGCGTGCGTGCTGGGTAGAACTGCAGTAGGGAAACTGGTGAGTTAAATCACCCAGAAATTTTTGAAGAGCTAATTAAAAAAAAAAAAAAAGAATCAGCAAAATTTCTGTTACTCTTATATTCGAGCGAAAATAAAGAGTGGGAACATCTCGTCGAGGAATCGACTAAATAGGAAAGATAACTTGCCGATAACTGATTTTACTTCATCCGACGTTAAATAGAAAGAAAAAAAAAGGCTAATACATGAGGACAAATAAATGTACGCTTTTCATTTTGCTGTTGCTTTGGCGGTTTAATATTGACATTCATCAGCGTCGATGAAGACTTTGTTTGTGACAGTGCAGTCAAGGTGGCACCTCACAAATAAAGCGGGAATCACTCTGAATGAGGCTTTATCAGCATGCAATCAGACTCTGGCAACGGGAGAATTACTTACCGCCGTCTTAAGCAACTGATATTTGAGCATCTCGTATCTCGTACGGATCATATTTTCCGGTGCGAACCAGTCTGTAAAACAAAAGTATAACTGCGGTGAATTCATCATGGTCAGCATTGTACTGATGGGGCAGCGGTTGAGCGTTCGAGCGATGGGAAAGATCTAAGCGGTGAAACACAATTTGGCTCCTGTGATCGCCCGGACTGTTAAACAGACTAAGATTATGATTAAAAACAAAAAGGCGGTCTAAGATGTTCATCGCTGCGAACCTCACAGCACACACAATCTCCCGCTTTCACGCGGGTAGTGCTTCAGTGCTCTGACAAGTGAGTCCTAATTTGCCAGGAATTATTCACTTTCAGAAAAAAATAAATTAAAAAAAAAAAAAATCACATCTTTAGCTTTTCTGTGTGATCATTTCCTACATGGAAATGTTTCACGGCCAGAGCAAGAAAGAGGTTGACAATTATGTCTTTTCCAGCCTGCGTGTGATTGATTCTTTAATCATTACGATCCTTTGTATCTATGTTTTTGTTCACTTTTCGCTGCCTGGCACTCCTGTGTTTGAAGGAATTTACAGCCTGGCTCGCAGAAAGTCGTGCAATATTGATACGTTCACACATCAGAGGTTTTTTTCCACGTCGCGACAGAGCTTGGGAGACGCGGGGATGAGCTCTCGTTTTCTTACCCCCCCTCCCCGCTGCTGCTTGCACGCCGCCGATTCTCCGCCGCCTGACTCCTCTCCTTTTATGTGTGACGCCGCTCTCCTTTGCCGCGATCCAAAGGGCATAATACACCCACAATCACAGTCTGGAGTATTTCTATGGCGCAGCAATGTTCGTCTGGACAGAGAGTTCGTTTTCATCTTTGCGCGAAAACCAGACACGAAAGTGAACACCGATTATTGATCACTGCCTCTGATCAGTTTACTCTTCTTTACCTTCCCTCATACCCCCCCCCGTCCTCTTTCCTCGCTCCATTCTGTCTTACGATCTTGCTCATCCAATCTCTACGAGCAGCGCAGTCTGAGCAGGAAGCCCAGTTCGACGCCATCTTCCCTCCAAGATGGGTGAAGGAGGGCGAGAGTCTCACCCTGCGGTGCGCCTTCACCTCGGCTCTGCTGCCCTTCCAGCAGGACGTCCGCTGGTTCAGAGGCGGTGAGTACCGTCTACGGTGAGTCACAAGTGCGAATGGGTTAAGAGTTGTCACTTCTGTTGTTGCCCATTCTCCAGGCGTTCAACTGAATCAATCCTCCACGGTGGACATTAAAACGAGCGACGACGACGCCTCCGTCACGCTGAGCGCCGTATACAAGGAGCATGAGGGCGTTTACACCGTCAAGCTGAAGACCCGAGATGGAATCCAGGAACTGAGTGCCTTTGTCTACGTGAAAGGTGAGAATCAACATAAATGTTTTGGGTTTTTTTTTTTAACCCCTCTCAAGATAAGATAGTTTAACATCAGGTGGGAAGGTGGTGCATGCAGGGGTTTGCACTGTCACCTTGGAACAAGAGGGTTTGGGATGTTCTGTACAAAGTTTGCATGTTCTTCCTGCACACTTGTGGGTTTCCAGCTTCCTTCAGCAGACCCCAAATACCCAGATTAATTGGAGACTCTGTGATTGACAAGTGAGCCGTCACCTGTTTAGGATGTGGGGTGTAGATGGCCAATCAATGGATCTTAAAATCTACTGCTTTGCAATTTAGGTGCAAACATTGTACATCTGCATTTTTTTTTTTCAAGCATTCGGCAGTTCTATGATGAAAGCTTCATTTTCGAACCCTGCTGGCAGCAATGTCAACAGACAGGCGCAAAACATTTGAGGTCCCCAAAAAAGAACACACCTAAGAGTTTATTTGCTTTTGTGGAAGTTACACCCTTCAGGACATTTGATGGCATCTCATAGATACACGTTTAAGAGTTAAGAAAGTGATCATAAGGCAAGACCTGCTTACAGATTTTTCTGGGTTTCAGCAGCATCTCATGATCGGCCTAAGTATGGAATTTTGCTCATACAGCTCCAGGTGGTGGTTTTCATGTCATGGCATCATCCAGGGGCTAAGCACCCCCCCTCATATTAGGCTGTCATTAAGTTAACGATTGACTGAAAACCCTGGAAGTAGCTAATAGGTGCACCTTTTGTCAAAGTCAAGGTTGCTCTTGGGCCAAATTGTAGTATTTGACAGTTCGGTATTGTGCATCCGGTCATTGTCCAGTTCCATAATTAACACATGACTTTATAGGAGCAAGTGTTGATACTGTATACACCTCTGCAGACGATGTTACGTCAAATCATATCAAAACACATATCCTAAATGTAAAAATGTTCCCCTAAACAGCTTATCACCTCATCAGGTGATAAGTTAGGTGATAAAACTTGTGTTTGAAAGCAAAATGACAAATGCTTAGGAGTGACTTTGAGACTATGACATGGAAAATACGTTTTTCTGAGGTGTGGAATCACCATTTGTTATCCTGAGCTCCCGAAATGACGGTAAAACCTTTGCTCAAAACACTGTTTGCATTTAGCAGAATTTGGCTTTACTTTCATTTCCTGTCAGCAAACCACCTTGATTCATCCGGGGGAAAATTGCACCATCAATCAACCTGCTCTGCAGCAGAGGAGCTTGTTAGGTTTGTTCAGTGATTCCTCACAGTCTGCCTTCTCTCTCTCATGCAAAGTTTACCACATGCAAATAAACCATCACATCCCACTTGGCTCATCAAACATTTGAAATGTATCTTGGCTTTTCTGCGAGCGCCTTAACTGCCACTGCTGTGGTAATGTGTGCCGAATAATTCATAAACTTGGCGTGCACTTAACACACACAAAAAACATTTACACCTACGAGCAAGAAAGGCACATGAAGACAAACATTTGTTCCTGCGAACACTGCTACAAAGCTTGGCCGGGTCACGGTTTGCTAGGAGCTGGGAGGTACTAATTAGTGAATCAGTGAACTTGGCTCGGTGTGGGTTTTCTCCCTCATTCAGCCATCATATCTGCGTCACAAACAAGAGGTACAGGGGAGCAAAAACAAGTGAGACACAGAGAGGAAGGGCAAGGGGGGCCGGAGAGGTGCGATTTTAAAAACAGGAAAAAGATGCGCGTGAAAATATCTATTCCTCCCCTCAAAACGAGGCTCTGGAGCGTGTCAGATCTCATCAACTTCAATCCCTGCGGCGTCATTTCCTGACTTCATCAGTCTCCCTTTGTCTCATCAAGTCCAACACCTGTTTACGATATGCGGCGTAACATAATGTGCAGTGACACACTACTTCCCCTTGGCTTTGGCGTTTTCTTTCACTCCCTGGCCCAAATGACATGGCATTCAGGCTGATAAAACTTGCACCAACTTCTTCGATGACCCCCGCGCCTTTGCACCGGCAGCCGTTTGTGGGGTGTCAGAGTGACCTCACAGAGCACATTTTTTGCCCATAACACAAGAATTCAAACAGGGATTAGGACCAGATTTCACATTTACATCTAATATGATCAAATCATGATGGAATGACATTTCACATCCAAAAGATAAAAAAATCAGCTTTACCGTGACATCATGAAGTTCTGCTGTTGGTCAATGGCATAACCCAGCAACAGAAGAGGCACACTTACTACCTTTAACCACCTTTTATTAAGTTAGTAAGTTTATTGACTGATTGGTAGAGACGTTCAACAGCAAAGGCGCCAACTTAGTTTTCTTCTGCCTCCTTTCCTCTTCCCTTATATCCATCTCACAACTTGATGTTTTTGTCACACTTTCCTCTCCCCAACTATCAGTTTAAGATTCCTATTTTCTATTCAGAGTATGCACTAATAAGCCATGATATTATTACCACTGACAGGTGAAGTGAATAATGCTGATATTCTGGCTTTCATGGCCCCTGTGACTGGCTGGGATTTATTAGGCAGCTCGTGAACATTTTGTTCTCAAAAGTTGATGCATGAGAAGCGAGAAAAAATGGGCGACTCAGGATTTGAGTGACTTGGACGAGAGCCAAATCGTGATGGCTAGAAGGCTGGGTCAGAGCATCTTGAGGACTGCAGCTCTTGTGGGATGTTCCTGGTCTACAGAGGTCACAGTAGCTGTCAAAAGTGGTCCAAGAAAGGAGACGTGTTGGACCAGTGACAGGGTCATGGACGACAAAGGCTCACTGATGCATGTGGGTAGCGAAGGCTGACCTGTGTGGTCCAAGCCAACGGACAAGCTACTGCAGCTCAAGTTGCTGAAAAAAAATGCTGCTGGTTCTGACAGAAAGGTGGCAGGATACACAGTGCATCACAGTTTGTTGCAAATGAGGTTCTGTTGCCACAGACCAGTCAGGGGGCCCATGCCGACCCCCGGTCCTTTTCTTAAAGTGCCAACCATGGACACCTGAACGTCAGGACTGGACCACAGAGCAACAGGAGGCGGCTTGGTCTGATGAATCACGGTCTCTTTTAAATCACGTGCAGGGCTGGGTGGGTGCGTGTGTGTGCGGCTTACCTGGGGAATGCATTGCACCAGGATGCCGTTCATGTGGACCCGGCCTTGACATGCAGCACCTACCCAAGCATTGCTGCAAACAATGTAGATACTTTCATGGAAACGGTATACGCTGACGGCAATGGCCTCTTTCAGCTGGCTCCCCACCACAAAGCAAAAAAACAAGGTTCAAAAATGGTTTGAAGAACAAAAAAACCAGCTCAAAGTGTGGACTTGGCCTCCAAGTTTGCCAGATCTCAATCCAATCGAGCTTCTGTGGGATGTGCTGGGTAAACAAGTCCAATCCTTGCAGGCACCACCTCACACTTAGCAGCACATCCTTTAAATCCTCTAAGATCTTGGTGCCAGATACCACAGTCCATCTTCAGAGGTCTAGTGGAGTCCAACTCGCAATGGGCCAGAAATTATTTGTGTGTGTGTGTGTGTGTGTGTAATTCCATTGCTCCATTCCCTCAATCACCTCCCTAGGTTTGTATCTCTCATTAATAAGTTTGTGCCTCCATTCGTCTTCAGATGCATCAGCCGCAGTGCTAGGAGGTCCTGCCTCTCCACTGTCAGTCCAGGTATCTGACGTCAATAAGGACTACGTCTTCCTGACCTGGCAGCCACCCAGTGCAGATGGAGCCTCGCCAGTGGAGGGTTATTATGTGGAGAGGTGAGAATAAAAATTTGCAGACATTCAAACATCTCACTTTATCCACTTTCTGTGATTTAGCTGCTGGGAACCTTTGTAGCATTGAGCAGTTTTGGTTTATAGGGAAACTGAAAACAGCCATGGTGATTCCACAGCTTCAATCAAGTGGCGTTAAGAGAGCAATATTAACACAGCCCGATGGATTCTTCCTGTTAGCATCACTCTCACGTCTGTATTTCCGCTCTCTAAAAGACTCACCGTATCTGTTGTTGCATGAAGACATATCAGAGAAAATATCTAAATCATCATAAATAAATCCATTAAAAAAAAAATCAGCTCCTACGTCATTATAATTTTATCTAATTTTGGCATAGTCACTATTATTCTGATTGTTAATCTGAATTAGTTAGCATCAAGTCAGCTGTGATAGCCATATTAGCTTATTAAAATTACTCACGGACTGAATCATAAAAGTGAAAAAAAAATCAAACAGAATACTGTTGATTATTTTTAGATTGCACTTCGCGATTTCCCGTATCGCTGTACACATTAACAACATGCCAGTAAAACTATATTGTGAACCTCATCTGGTTTCGTTTGCTGTGGGTGAGGAAATTGAATTGTGGCAGATAAAGATGACGGCGGCGGCGGCCAGCAGCGCTGTAATATCCATTTGGCAGAGTTCACGCGAGATGGATTGTGTGCATGGTAATTATCAGCCCTCAACGCCATGTTAACACCAGAGTCAAAGACCCCCACAGGAAAACAGGTGCTGCACTTATCACTGACAACAATCAATCAGGGTCATCCTGTACATTCGTATGTGCGTGCGCGCGTGACGGCCGGCGTGCGCGTGCGGATGAGGCAAGAGGAAGCACGAGGGCTTCTGTATATTTGACCATTTGACTTCTGACGTTTGCAGGTTACTGTGCACATTGTCGTGTTTCTTGTTGGGTGTGTTTGTTCTTGTACACTGTTCCTACGCCCGTATATTACTGGTTATTGCTAAAAAAAAAAGAAAAAAAAGAATAAAAATAAACAAAAAAAAAAAATCCCCGCTACACCCTCGTGGTTCAAACAATCCACTCTTATCAGTCTTTGTTTGCTGCAAGCGCCGACTGCTATTGACGTTTTATTATCTGTGCTCACACTTCACTTTGAAAATCCGCTTGTTGTGTGTGTCAGTGGCCTGCTGTTTTCTCATGATGGTGTCTTGTCACAATTATAGCTCTTGGTGGGGAATTTACGGGTTCAGATTTATTGTGCAGGCGGCAATGCTCCGCAATTGGTTGGTTTTATAATGTAGTCTGCAGACTGCAAATAATATGGTTCAAAGATTGCCTTCTTGTTTGTTGTTCACTTTCTCTTTTGTCCTTTCATTCGTCCTTTCAGCTGCATACGTGTTACATCAGCTGGATTGATTTCTGCCCCTCTCTCCCTCTCTCCGTCTCAGATGTGACCTCAGTCAGGGCAAGTGGTTGCGCTGCAATGTCCATATTCAGAAAATGTGCCACTACCCGGTGTTCGGCCTACAGGAAGGGACTATGTACCAGTTCCGGGTCCGTGCCGTTAACCAGGCTGGTGCAGGGCGCCCCTCAAAGGCGACCGAGCCCATTCTGACTGCAGACCCCCTGGAACACACCAGGACAATGGGTAACATACACTAATTGAAATCATATGACTATATCGAGCTAGCTCGAGGAACTTTATAGCGCTTATGGCCTGAGGAACATCCTGAGTCCCCCCAAGAAGAACAGGAAGGTGTTGTAAAGGAGAAGGATTTCATTGTATTCAGCCACAGTGATCCTGCTATGGATGTATGGGTCTATGTCGCTACTTGCTGGCATGTACGTTAATAATATTTCATCTGCATACAGCTGCATTGTAGTATATTAAAAACCATTAATTAGCTGCTTAGATATGCTTATAAAAAGGTGAAAATCATCAACAAGCACATCATGACCCACAATTACCTTTTGACATTTGACTGTGAAGTAGACCGGACCAAGTTAACTGAAGTGTTGGACCACCAAGACCCACGGAGACGCCTCGGATTCTCGAACCGTTCTACCAAAACACGTCGCATCATTTGCTGTGGTCGCAGGTGTTCCACTGGCTTGTGGCTGGCTGACTTTAGGTCACAGCACGGGATTCACATAATTACTTATTTTTCCACGGCTCCCCGTCTCCACTCCATTTATTTATTTATTCGGGATCGTCTTTAACATGTCACCCATCTGTATTTGCTGCTGGGGAATCAGTGACGTGTAAGCGCCTCGACGCCCCTACTAATTCGCCTCATCTGTCTCCGTTGCTCTGTTGCACCTGCACAGAAAATCAGCACGACTGGAGGAAACAGATGTAGGTGTGTAGCTGGCTGCCATTTTACACAGCCCGCAGGTTCTTAATCGCCTTCTAAAGTGGAACAGTTGGTTTCTGAAAAGAAGATTTTTTTTTATTATTATTTGCATTTAGATTTTGTACATGAGGAACACAAATTGTGTGTGTGTGTGTGTGCGCGCGCGCGCGTGTGTGAGTGAGTGCGCGCGTGTTACTGGGAGGACAGATGGGCTCTGGTCAGATGCTGTGCATCATTAAACACAGATGAAGGACAGACAGAAGGTTGACTTGCCTGTGGCCTTCTCTCCATCCTTCCATGTTGATCTCTTTCACCTCTTTGTGTCTTTTTTTACTGGCTCTCTCACCATTGGCTGCTCCTCTGACATTAACACTAATACCATTTTCATGGACGCTCATATAACTTTATTAGCCTTTATATCTCTTCCTGTACAGTGACACCGTCTCCCTCTCCCTCTGTGTTTGTCTCCTCCTTTGCCAGTGGTCGGAGTGGACCGAGGGCGCACGATCGTCATCACAAAAGATGAACTGGAAGGTGAGAACGCCACGTTTTTTATTCTGGTGCATAATTTAGAGAAAATTATGCAATTTGGACATTTTCAAACAGCATCGTGTGTGCATTTACTGGCTCGCAGGATGGCAGCTCTTCATCCGTGGGGTGCCTTGGGCTTGTGGCTTAATGCATCTTCGTATCGTATTTAACAAGAAGCCACAGTAATTGCGTGGCCGAGGCAATGAGAATGTGCTCCATTTACAGACCTGAAGGGAAGGGACGGGACCTGCTGGTGTCCTGGTAAATGCACCTAATGGCCTCAGGTGGAGTGGATGCCTGTGGAGAGGGCTGATAACCTCGGCAAAGTAACTCACCGGGGGGACAGAGATAAAGTGAGGGGAGGGAGAACTTGTGTTTGAGGAGGCAACTAGACAATAAACGCAGCAGTGAGAGAGCATTCGCACTCTTCTTTTCTTCAGTTAAGGATTTAGAGTGCACGTGTGCAGCTTTTTTTCTCCATCGCACCACAAGGAGAAAAATGATTGGAACAAATGTGTGGAATCGGTCTACCATCGAACACTGAGTAATGATGCAAAACTCCACACACGCTGAACCGCTTAGACCCACCAATCACTTCATATTCTCAATTCTATATCTGATTTTAATACGTTGCATTTTTAATGTGACTGAGCTGTTAGTGCTCAGGGGGGGAAAGAAAAAAAAGGAAAGGATGCCAAGGATGCAACATGAGCAGCGTGTTCGCCAGTGAGGGACAAGGTCAGTCAAAAACATGAGCAAGTGACAGTGTACACACACTGTATACACATAGAGTGTGTACAGTGTGTATACACAGTGCACTTGCAGATGTGTCTGCAGGTACACTGTAACATTTCAAGTTATAACAATAATATGATGATGATAAATAAAGCTAAGTTGATGAAAAAATGGAATTCAGACCTTGATCAGCACTGTCAACAATACTTTCAAAGCCAGTCTGTGAGAGTGCACCGTGTCCTTTTGCTGACAGACTGCGCTGAACACACACAGAGAGGCTTGCCTCCTCTCCCAGATCAGAATTTCTCATGTCAGTGGAATCTCTGATCCACACTGCGGTGTTGCTACGTGACGTCTTGAGGGATTAAAAGCAGAGAGACTTGTTGGGAGCGGGGGGACTGAGGATTTTTGATGAAATGTATCTGTACATTTCCATCACCCCTCAGTCAGGTAACTGAACTGTTTGACTATGTATCATCCAGTGTGGACTAAAGTAACAGAAATGAAGGTAACAACGGTGCAGCAAGGTATAAGTCACTGTACAAAGAATACAAATTCTCAATGCAAAATCTTTGACTAAACAAGGCAAAACCACAGCCAGCACTTTTTTGTGCGTTATATCAGGCTATATCCAAATGTTTTTTTTTTTCTCTTCAACCTCCTCCTCCTTTTTTCACTGCAAAGGTCAAGTCAAAACTCCCTTCCCGCCCACAAACGTCCACGCCTGCGAGGTGAGCGACACTTACGTGGTGCTGAACTGGACCGAGCCTGAACCCAGAGGCAGAGAGCCGCTCACCTTCTACGTGGAGCGGGTCAGCTTTTACTCCTACGCTCACACACTCTAAATACAAAAGTTAGCATTGCTGGGACTTTGGAGACCTTGGTTGAATTCACTTATCTTATGCTACCCTGCTGTGGTTTAAAAAAAAAAAAAATCACATTAATGCCGACCATTTCCAGCGCATACTGCAAGTTCACAGATTGAATTCAAATCCTAGCTCACAAATATTTTTGTTAATTAAAGCCAGCAAGGAAGGAATCATGTAGCACAGATGTGAAACTAGATGGAGTTAATTCATTTATCACATGTTGTGGAAGCCAAATCCGTGATAGAATGAAATGAACACCATGGATGTTTTGGGTTGGTTTGTTGGCTACCGGCTCTCTTTGACATATTGTGCAGCAAAACGTCTGTGAAGATTCATCTACCTGCAGGAGGCTGGATTGAAATCGCCTGTCTGGGGGTGTTTGATAGATGACGCTTCTTGATGGTGAAAGTCCCTAAATTTAAAAAAGTAGGGTGAATATTGAATTCATACCAATAAGGTTGCATGGAACAGGACTGAAAAGAAAGACAACGCTGCTGTAAAAGACATCTTCTCCTCTAATGTAGCACACTTATCCCTTTATTAGTCAGGAGAGGGCCCAGAGTTCGTTAACTTAGTTTACAATTAAGAATACTCATGGTAAAGTTATCCGTAAACCGTCTTTCCTTTTGTGCTGAGCTCCTTTAATCACTTTTTTTTTATAAACTGCAACCTCTGTTATTTGTTTCTTTACTCTTTAATAAACTGTGATTTAAGCGCTTGAAACAGCTTGAACACTAAAAGCAAACAAATGTCACTAAACCACCGATGTGCACCCCTAATGCTTGGATACCTCTAGCAAAAAGGAATAACCAAACATCACACAAAATACGATTGAAAGCAACAAACGTCACTTTACTTTAAAAGATGTTGAAAATAAAAAAATATATATATATACAAATAGTTTCCTTGACACATGAGCTTTTCGGCGCTGAATGATGCTACAATAACAATTCCACACAAAACGAAAACGATATCTCAAAACGGGGTGCTAGCATAACAATTCAAGCTACCTCCAATTCAAATAAACACCAAACTCAGCCACCCACTCTCAACACACACACACACACACACACACACACACACACAAGCAGGCATATGTTGGAACAAAACCTAAGTTGCGGACCTGATGCGAGGTCCAGGACTATTGGCCGTTTAACTCAAACGAGCAATAAAAATATATATGTATATATATATGGTACCTTAGTCCGTTTCTGAGTCCAGTCGGCAGCCTTTACCAGTCTGTCGGCTTCAGATGGAGAGCGGGGCGGCAGACAGGCATCCGACCGGCAGCGGCGCGGTGTCTTCCGCTAATGGCGCCGGTGGGTTGGTGCCGTGAAGATCCAGGAGGCGGTAAGAGTGCCGAGAGGCGGCGCCGTCTCTCCCGCTAAGACCGAGGAACTTGAACGCCAGCGTGGTAGCACCGCACAGTCTATTACACTTATTCAGTGTTTCCTCGTGTAAAACGATGGGACGCGGCCTTTAGCCCGAGCCGCGCTAGCTACGCGGTGGCTAAAAAGTACGTTCACTTTGCTAATGAAGGCTAACGAAACGAACGCGGTAAGCTAATGAGCTAATATTCACACCTGTAGCTAAAACAAACATGGGACAAACTTCGGGTCGGAAATTTCTTCATTAGCTCACAGAAGATATGTGGAAGGGGGATACTGGCACAGACTGTCGAGCAGATAGTGTCAGACACCGATGATTTACTTGTTCGCAAAATTTACACGGACTTTTTCGTCGCAACTTAGCCGGTCGGCTACGTTTTAAAACCCCTTGCGCATTACTCTTCGCCGCGAATGCTACTTCCTCTTACTGCAATGAACCCTTCAAAATAAAATACATTTACCAGTACAGATCTGTGTTATTTTAAACGTGGTTATTCTAATGTGTCATGAAATAACCTTTTAAAAAATATGTATGATGTACCCTTTCAACACATTCCAACCAGATTAAACTAAACACGTTAACTGCATGAACTTTGCATGCTATCGATATGCTAGTGTTGTATTTTCATGTTGCATTGCTTAGTGCAATGAACCCTTCAAAATAAAATGCATTTACCAGTATAGATGTTATTTTAAACGTAGTTATTCTAATGTGTCATGAAATAACCTTTTTAAAAGTATGTATGATGTACTTTTTTTAACACATTCCAACCAGATTAAAGTAAACACATTCACTACATCAACTTCGCATTCTATCGATGTGCAAGTGTTGTATTTTCGTGTTGCACTGCTGCCCCCCTGTGTCAAAAAAAAACAATCCTTAATGAAGTAATGGGGGTAAATGCAACGGCAGTGATGAAGTCTGCAAGAAATAACAGATTTTCCTGTAAAATCAAGCTCTTTTTTGGGTTCATTACCACATGATACAAGACAAACGCACACACATCCGGTTATTGTAGTGAGCAAGCACTCAGTAATATCTATGGTAAATTACATGCTCTCTCATACACAGACATATGTGTAAATAGAATATTCAAACACAAACTACCACTGTAATTACTTGTACCTACACACCCTGTGAACTCAGGGATCAATGTTCCTGCATCATCGGTTCCCCAGACACTTGTTGCGTTCTGGCAGTCCGCTGCTGCTATGTGCCAAATTAACAGCGGGTTCCCGACCACAGCACTAATTAAAGAGACAGGAGTAAAACAAAAAACACACACACACACACACACACACACACACACACACACACACACACACACACACACAGACAAACACACC
>CAAKHG010050034.1:59857-75887 GCA_901007715.1 Dactylopterus volitans | reverse complement strand
AAATGACTGCACCTCAATAAGGGCTGCAACAATTAATTGATGACTAATTGATTATTGAATTAATCGCCAACTGTTTTGATAATCGACTAATCGTTTTGAGCTTTTTTTAAAGTAGAAAAAGTCCAAATTCTCAGATTCTATCTTGTCAAATATGAATATTTGCTGGTTTCTCTAGTCTATGACAGTAAAGTGAATATCCTTGGGTTGTGGACTGCTGGTTTATACAAAACAAGACATTTGAGGTCGTCTTCTTGGGATTTATAAACCAAAAGCCCAACACATTAATGGTTTTTAATTTATGGTTTTTATAATGGTTTTATAATGGTTTTTAATGGTTTTTAATTTAGTCACATTCGTGAACATCCATAATCACCTTTGACCAGATTGATCAATGAGGTTTTGGGAAGATATAAACTTTATCTATCGAGAATAAATCACCTTGTCGCAGTCATTTCATGAGAAGAGGTAAAAAATATTTTATTCCAACTTTATGGGCAACAGTGTATTTTATAGACTAGACATGTTTGTTTTTTTCTGTGCTTCTGCAGCAGTGTTGTTTATTGGAAATATTTCTAAAAACATTTACATTCCCATATATGCCTGCTTATTATGTCTTGCATAATGTGCCTCTGCGTTGTGTCTTTATCTAGCACCCATCAACATAATATAGGGTGTCCTGAATGTTCTTTTCTATTAACGTTACTAATCCCCTTTTCTCCTTTGCTGTTGTTCTTGTAACTGATAATTGAGAAGCAGCTTTGCAATTTAAGACTCTATGTTGTTGTTTTTCACAGCGATGGTTATCCGTGTGCATCGTCCCCGTTGAATAAACCAATAAATAACATAATACGCCGTAACTTTTCGCAGCGTGAGCATCCAGCTTCCGCACGGGCGAGCTTGCTTGCGTTTTAATGGCTTTCCCTGTGATTCCCATCAGGCGTTCCGGCTCCACCTCAGGCCGTCATGGCCATCAGAGACACCGACACCTCAGTGCTGGTTCAGTGGCAGGAGCCCAAAGAAAAAGATGACATCCTGGGATATTACCTGTACTACAGCGAGACCGGCTCAAAAAACTGGCAGACTGTAAACAACAAACCTGTTACCAACACCAGGTATGGCGAGAATGAAATGATTACCTATTCCACTGCCATTGCTCACTCTATGTGCCCCCCCCCCCCACCTCCCCTCAGGTTCACGGTTCACGGCCTCAAGACACAAAAGGAGTATGTGTTCAGGGTGAAGTCCGTGAGCCGAGCAGGAAACAGCAGCTACTCAAATGAATCCCTCCCCGTCCTGGTCAAGTCAGCCATCCGTAAGTGCGCGGCCGACTAAAATACAGGACCCAAAGTACTGTACATAATGACAGTGACGCAGGTTGTTTTTTTTGTTTTTGTCAGTTTGCCTGACAGTTTGAAGTTTGCCCCTTCAAATCCACCACAATGGATTCGAAATGAGGCAATCAAGATGTGATTGAGGTGCAGAAATCTCAACTTTGATTCTAGGCGATCAACAAAAGAAGTGCAACAACGGTTTACACTCCGCGGCTTAAAGCGCCTACATCATTATAAACATGGAGATTGTTTTAATTGCTCGGACAAAACTCCTTTTGCAGTCAGTGACTACATGAGGTCTGGAACCCGTGGAGGTCCCCACATGCTGAGTTTCCTCCCTGGAGACGCCTTGTCGGGCTTTTAATGCAGCCGCTTTCACTTGCTGCTTGTTTGTGGGTCTTTCTGCCCTCGGTTTTGTCTTCAGTCACTGACACGCATGCTCCTCTGGGCCCAGATGTAACTTGGCAACTGAGGAATATCCAATTTGGGGTTGCTTTTGCAGCCTGTTGTGGATTAAGTTGACTGCCGTGAACTTAATGGAATACATCAGAACATGAGGATGTTTGATGGATCTAAAGGAGACTGAAAACTCACGACGCCTTTCGCGTAAGGATGCCGATTACTTTAACGCCAATTGCTCACGTACCTGCTAACAAGCTCACGGACCCTTCTTACCCGCTGTGTCACAGCCTCAGCGGATAATCTGCTCTCTGTGGCCTCAAGCAAAGTACAATGAGGGCGCCCTTTTGCATGCCAGTCACTGTCTGAGCGTTGTCAAACGTATTCTGCCAGTCAGCCGTAACCTGGGGATAGATGACTGGAGCCTCTGTGAGGACAACATTTTTCTCCGATAGAATAGAAGTTGAATGCGAGTTTCATTCTTATGCGAAAGCTTAACAAAGAACTAGATTAGAAATTTGCAGCAATAGACGTCATCGAGGGAGCTGATGGTATTTTTTGGTCGATTTGGCGAGAATACCCGCCTGCAAAGATTCTCTGTTCTTTCACCAAAGACTTTTTTTTTCCCCACCCTGTTTTTAATCCTCCCCATCTGGTCCAGATGTTCCTTCTGCTCCCTCCGCCATCGCTTTGCTGCTGTGCACTGGATCGGAGATGGCGCTGGGCTGGAGAGCCCCTGCCTACCACGGGGGAGACCCTGTGCGAGGATACTACGTCGAACAGAGGGAGAAGGGCACGGATACGTGGAGAGAGGTCAACGTCAAGCCGGTCAAGGAAAGGCAAATTAAGGTCTGTAAAAGCTGCAGACCTTTTTTTTCCCCTCATATGCCGGAGGGAAGGTAACAAGATGTTTTACACCGTGCACATGTGAACTTCGCATGAGAGCGAAAGTCATTATTTGTCAGGTTTTGAGTGAAAGAATTTAAAAAAAAAAAAGGATCAATAAAAATCCCAGCAGAAAGGACAACAAAGTGTAAGCCACAATTGCAGCATAAAGGCTTACCTCTAATAGAATTATATTAGGGTGGGTAATTTTCCACTTGCCTGAAAATAATGGCAATGTTGGCTAAAGCTCCTCCTCCACACTGGCTGTGTCACCAGGCAACAAGCAGTGTCCATGGATACCTGTGGCAAAGTTGTCTCAGGAAGATTACAGGTGCTTCTTAATTAGACATTGTGCAAATGTGGTATGTGCAAGTGGTTGTTTTTAAGCTTGTAGGGTGGGGAGGAGGGGGGCAAAGACAACATAGAAGGAAACAGACTTGCTTCTGTAAATCAAGTGTAGCCCTACACACTGTGTGTATAGCAGAGTCCTGAGCATCGGCGAGCTCCTGCCTGAAGGAGAACATGCAGCTCCCCCTTTTGGGCCAAACGGGCAGCTGCAACAAAACCCCCGACCTGTGCGACTTGCAACATGATTTATGCTGCGATTTGAATCAGTTTGCCTGCCTCCTCGGTCCAAATTAGGAGTCATTACAATATTGATTATGCTGTGATTTTGTGCTTTAAAAAAAAGAAAAAAAAGAAAAACTCTCCTGCTTTGTCTCAGACTTGCAGGCAATGCAAACAAGTCCGGGCCACTCAAAGCTGCCGGGAAGAAAATGCCACCGCTTTGTTTAAAGATGAGCAAATGCGATTGATATTCACTTGGCAGCGATACTTTACTTAACACTGGCAAAGAAAGACACCTCCATTAAAAAAGTTAAAGTTCTGCGGGAAAACTGCCCGATTGAGTGATATATCCTTATAGATTACGTTATTAGATTGTCAGTACTCATTAAGGATTCCATACAAAGTATTTCACTGCTGACGGTGGGCAAGGCTGAGCTCATATTATCATGCATATTATTATTAGTATCGTACAATTTCATTATTCTACAGTCAGTTAATTTGGCCAAGTGGTGGACTGTGTAAAAGAACCAGACGACCTCATCGTGACGTCACTTCCTGGTCTGTCCTTTCCGCTATCGTCGTGTTGCTTTTATGCCAACAGGCTGTAGCCACACTCTGACGCACACTCTGCTTTGTTATGTAGCAGTTCTCTCCAAATATGACCATAATCTACTAAATTTACATGCTGTACTGAAGATTTACAACCGGACTATTTACTCATTAGGAAATGTTTATCGAACTAATAAATCAAATGAGAGGAATGGACATATTCTCACAGACTTTTATACAATTAGACATCTTTTGAAGATCGCAGGTATCGCCCCCCTGCTGGCTGTTTCGAAGAATGCAGGCGTTCGGCAGTTGCACACTGGTTTCAGTTTCCAGACCTAAATAGTCTGCTTCCAACTTAAAGCCCGGCCCCTTTCACTGACTTGTCTCATCTGTTGTTTTTTTTTGGACTTTTGATTCTCTAGTGGACCGAAAGCATTTTTTTGAAAATAAGGATCGACTGTTTAGTTTAAGAGGGGAAATGACTGCTGTGAAACTTTGAATGACGAGATCCCCCAGCAACAGAGCAGAAGCGTCATTCGGAACAACATTCTATCATGAAATTTGGTTTTTACAGCTGTCAGACATACAGTATGTGCTGGACTAATAGCTGCACGAACCACCAGAAAACGGAGACACTTAAAAACAACACAAGTAGCAGGTCCTGAGCTCTCTGACAAAGGTCGACCCTCAACACGAAACAAAAGCTCATCTCCCCAGAGGATGAAAAACATGAGCCAAATAATCAAACATACCCTGTTCGCCATCTAGTGGATGACGACGGCAGTTCCGCTTATTTTGGCATACACCTTTGGTTGGATGATGATGCATGATGGCTAACTGATAAGGTATTTGTCTATGTGCTTAATTGTATACATAATGATTTGAGTGTTTTGTTGGTGTGGGGGCATGGGGGTCTGTGCTTTTGATAGAGGTTGCTATTACCAAAGAAATAAGCTCCCTCTGGTCGTGTCAATTAGTTGCTGGGAGAGAGCAGCGGCAGAAGTTCACAACTGTTCGCGGAGGCGATAAGAGCCTCAAAGCCTAAGTGGCTGTGAATAGGACGATCAATGAGCAGATCAATATGGCTGAACCCTCGCTCTTCCCAATGCTGGAGCGTCTTGGGGCTTAGCAAAAAAAAAAAAAAAAAAAAAAATGCTGTGGCAGCACGCAGCAGCAGCGGAGCAGAACAGTAGTAGCATAGGAAGAGTAGAGTAATACCTTGTAAAATGCCAGCCCGAGGCAGGAGAGGTATTACTGCACAAGCAAGAAAACGATTTAATGTGACAAGTGGTCCATGCCTTTCTTAAAGACAGTACGGATCCCGCTTTGAGTCATATCACAGGAGAAGTTTGGTGCTTTTCAACCTTATCTGATGTTTTTGGGTCAAAATGACTGACGGGAACAAAAGGCATTTCAATCTGTTCAGCGCTGAGCAGAGGACGCCATGACCGGAAATGTAAAAAAAAAAAATTAATCACACGGGACACTTCTCTGTGGTAAAAACAACGTCTTGTGAAAGTGCCTTTTTTTTTTTTTTTTTTTTTTTTGCAACTGACAGGCTCAAGTTGTTGTTGCGAATGACTGACAGCGCTGTAGGGAGGATCCCAGCGAAGATGGAGCCCTTTGTTTTGCGCCTCATGCCTCCCCCCCCTCCTCCCCGTCCGCTCTAACATCCACCCCCGGCGCCTGTGACATCTGCCATTTTTTTCATGAGCACTCATGCAGGTTCATCATCGACGCTACCTGCGCGCTCTGTGTGCGGCGGGCGTTTTTTTTTTTTTTTTTCCCTTCCCGCTTCTGTAACATCGTTTCTCCTCAGAAACAAACGCTCCAGTGTGGGATTTCTGCCCCGGTTTGACTGGCAGGAGCCCTCCAGTGTGAAATGGAACGTTGCTTTCTTACATGCGCGCCGCAACTAACCACGACGCCGGCGTATCCTTATAGTCTATTTGAAGCGTGGGTGCTTCGCTTTGCAGCCGCAGGTCAGGTGTGCACAGAGACCGAAGATTGTTGACGTTCTAAACTAATCTTCCTGTATGCCGATCGTGCGTTCCATTCGCCCGGGATGGCTCGGTCGCTCACTCCGACTCCCGTTTAAGTTGTCGGATCCTGAGAGATTTGAGTTTTTCAGTGGACAGTTGCCCCATGTGATTACATTGCATCCATTTCGCAGCTTCCACTTATACGTTCCTAATACTGAAGAGGTTGAAATGATTTTTGTCCATATCAATCGTTTTGACCTAAATCCACCGGTGGGAAAAAAGATTGGCCCTGGTAGAAAAATACCAAAGTTCTCCTTTAAACGATGTTTTATTCGATAATTTCAGCTTGACGGCTGGAGGCGCCAACTTCTTCTGCTGTGTGCTTAGTCATCTCCGTCTCTGTCTGGTTTTCTTTCATAGGTTTCCAACCTGACCAGCGGGCGTTTCTATGAATTCCGTGTGTTCGCCGCCAATGTGGTCGGCGTCGGGAAGCCCTCCGAGGCCAGCGAAGCTTTCCTGTGCGAGAGGTGGACAATGCCGGAGCCAGGTGAGGTGAATGGTACAAATCACCGGTGCAAACAAGTGTGTCAACCACATAGTCAAGGCCGGGTTATGGTTTAAGCTTAAAGAGATAGGGCTTTTAAAATGCCATTCATAGCAGGAAATCAACAGCGAGCAAACTCCATGAAAAACGCAGCGCCACTCATAACCACGCTCTCCACTCTTTAAGTCCTGTGTTTGCATGATCCGCCTGCATGACCTCTCACCATAGCACATATTGACTTCATCTGATTTCCTCCTCTGCGACGGTCACGTTACCACTTAAGGGCATCTGTCACCTCGATACAAACGAAGGTTGTTTTTGCCCGCTCGCGTTTAAGAGCCGCGCTGTCGTTTTTATTGGTCGCGACAGTTCAATTTCAAAAGCAGGCCATTCAGGAGGGAGACTTTCCTTCATGAGCCAATGACTCAAAACAAACAAACAAACAAACAAGCCAAAAAAAAAACCCTGTCACTTTAAAAATGAGTCATCCCCGCAAGCTTGGAGCCCCGAATCGGAAAAGCGAGGTGAAGGGGATGCGAGGACAATTCATCAACGGGTGCAGCTATTACCAGTCAGTACAATGTAATTGACAGGACACTGTTAGAAGTGGCTAACAACACCGCATAGGTCAATATGGAGTACCAGAAGAAAAACTGCCAGTTTTCCGAGTGTGCAATTAAAGTGCAAAACGGCGGCAGAGGTCAGCAGTCAGGCGCAGTAGCTGAAATAATAGCAAAAATAATAGCCTCCAGTTAAGAGTCAGTGACTTGAATTCATAATGGCAGCAGTACGTTTGACTTGTTCTCTTCTTAGAAAGACACCGAGACCACTATCAGCCAAAGAGGTAAAGAAATGCCTTTAAAGGTAAAAAAAACACAAACATTTCTTCCCCTTCAGGAATCTGATGTGTCCTCTTGGAAAATATATTATCATTACATACCTTGCCCGGGCAAAACCGCTCGTACAAAGTCATTCCGGTTTGTGGTGGCTCGCACAGCCCAGAAGCTCTGGCTCCGATCATATCAGCTTCCTGTGACATTAATATTGAAAATGGAGCCACTTTTAAAGCGCAGCCCATTAATCTTGGCAAATGGGCTTTCCTCTGCGCCATTAATGATTTAAAAGTGACCGAAAATCATTAGGCAAATTAACTACCACATGCCGACGTGAAGTCAGTTGGGGTAGATTAAGGAAAGTCACTATATATTTTTAACTTAACTGTTATTTCTGGCCTCTTTTATTATGACTTCCTAAACTCCCGAGCAGCAGTGTGTGGCTGGTTTTTATACAGTCACTGAGGGAAAATACAGAGAGCAATATTTTTTCCTTGTTTTTCATTTTTCTCAAGCTTTATTTCAGTGTGAAATTTTATTGGAGCCACAGAGGGTTTTTCAGCTATTGGGTTTATAAGCGCACACAGTCCCCCCGGTTCGTGCCTCTGCCCTGCACAGAAACATTTGTCCCAATATAGATGCCATGTTTTTCTCTCTGACTCAGGCTGTCCCTTTGACCTGAGGTTGAGGGAGGTGAGAAACAACTCGCTGGTCCTGCTATGGGCGGCTCCGCTCTACGAGGGGCGGGGCCCTGTCACAGGCTATCTGCTGGAAATCAGCCAGGGCGACCAATCAGAAAACTGGACCGCCGTGAATGAGAAGCCGGTCACGGACACAAATTACAAGGTGAGAAAAGTTGTGAAAAAAAACAACGTTTACTTTATTTCAGCACACGTGGGAGGAGGAGAGTAATACTTGGGTGCATCACCCAGACGCACCTAATTATTCAGTTCCTTTCCGAGTGTCTGAGGTTGAAATAGAAGTGCTGAATTATATGTGGATGGTGAATATTTGATGTGTTTCTTGTGACGTGCAGGTTTCAGGTCTGCAGGCGGGTCAGAGCTACCGTCTCCGTGTGGCGGCTGTCAATAAGGCTGGAGTGGGACCAGCCTCGCTGCCTTCGGAGTCAGTCACAGCTCAGACTCTTCCAGGTTAGCTGCGGTGTTTTCGCAGAAATGAACGCTACACAAACAGACATTTGAAGAAAAAATAAAAAACTTTCGGGACTTGTTTCAGGTCCCAGGAGCTAATGTCGAGTAAAATGTTGATTTGCAGTGCCAAGCTTATGATCAGGGAGCTTTTGATAGCATCCTAAATACACAAATATACACGCAAAAACACCTGTAAATGCCTTTCTTCATTTCCAATGGAACACTTTTTAGATATCAGCAATCCATTTGGTCCCTTTATATATGAATAAATCTAATCAAATCAAATGTAACCACCCAACCAATGTAACTTTGTATCTTGCAGACATGTTAAAAAAAACATATGGCTGTGATTTTAAACCTAATTAGAAGATTTATTGAAATTATGCTAAACACAGCAAATAGACAAAGAAATATTATAGCATGTCCTGTAAAAAATGCGTGTGAATGCTGAAATGCGAAATCACGTTGCTGAAGCAACGCTGAAAATTGCAGAAGGAGTGCACAAAAAAAAGTTAGAAAGCTTTGTATTTTTTGAGCATAAAAAAAATCTCGCTTGCTTTCATGTCGTGACTGTGTGACTGGTATCTGAATCAGTATAAATAGTTATTGAAGAGCTGGATGACACGACAAAGTTTATCAAAGCACGGTTGTCATGGTGATGAAGATATTGAAGCAAAAGTCCATTCACTCCTAAAGCTTAATTCATACTCGGGTTTAAAGGTTATTAAAAAAAAACCCAATGAAGAATAAGAATAAATGTCTTTCAAAAGCTGAACATTTTGATAGCTTTAATTCTTTCCGTGGCCTTGCAGAAGCAGTTAGCAAAACACGTACAAAAAAAAAATCACGGAGGAAGGAGAAAGATTTGGATTTGATGAAGTTTAAAATTCTCGCGCGCGCTTCGTGCTTCAACACACGGGATGGGTCTCAATCAGAAACATGAGCTTTTTTTTTTCAGCAGCCCGTTTGACTGAGAAGCCGCGAACTGATGATGCGCTTGAATCCTCAGGCACCAAAGACATTGAGATCGGTGTGGACGACGACGGCTTCATATATCTGGGGTACACGGCCAGCGAGATGAATGAGGGCAGCGAGTTCCTGTGGAACAAAGACTACGGGGAGCCCATTGATGGCGGCAGAGCTCAGGAAAAGACCAAGAACGACAGGTAGGACTTCACGCCTGTCAATGTGAGGAATCTGTGAACGTGCGATATTTGGAATCGGAACCGGGGTCTCACCCTGTCCACTCTGACGGGGTCTCTGTCCACAGCACACTTCCATGTTCCACCGGAAAAGCATTCAGTACAGAGAATACTGTCTGTGCATGTTCCCATTCGTCCGGGTCATAGATATCTCATGGACATCAAAATCCAATCAAATCAAATCAGGTCAGCTGGACGTGTGGCTGGATGACGTTTTGCCCCTTCTCCAGACTGGAGCTGGCTAGTATCTAGTCTTGAGAAACAGCAGGAACCGATGAAGCCCAGATGTCTTCCAGACACATAACCATGTCCAGTTGACCCCATTCATTTCCTTGAGATACAGCGAATGTTCATTTCAATGTGGTCTGAACCAACGGAGCAACATTTTGTCACCGGGATTCTGGGATCAGCCTTTTTGGACTCACACGTTTCTGCGAGGAAAGCCTCCTCACCAGTCTTCTCTTTTACAGAAGCAGTAACATGTGGTGAGATTTAGGGCCCAGTCGGCAGTCGCAGGCACAAATCACTGTTCCATATGCAGGCAGGCGCGAACGGAAGCCACATTCTTCAAGTTTAGCTCATAAAGCACGATTATCAGACGTAAGCGATCACTCCGGAGGCTTCCCAATGCGACACTCTCAGGACGCAGGGAAGACAGGGAGGGCGGAATCATCACAATAAATAGGCCTATGCGCAATAGTCTGCAGACGTTCCATATGCAAAATGCCGATCCTGTTGTGTCTCAATCAGACTGCTAACTTTTTCATGCTCAGCTACGGTCGGTCCTTCAAGTCACAACTCCCTGCACCAGCTCAGACCTTGTGTGCGCCGCCGTTGGCGAAAAGGCAGGCGCTCGAAGCGGAACAGCCTGCTCGCCGATCCGTCCTTTTGTACCGGCCTGACAAGTCGGAGCAATTTTCCTGTCCCTTTCTCCGCTGAAGTGCGTCATACCTCAGCTCCCCCTGCCCATCGCTTTAACGCAAAAGAAAGCCGTGAAATTTTGGTCTTTTTTAGCTGCGATGGCGGCGCTATTATGTCAGGGAGCCCGCTTAGAAGTTGCTGAAAGGAGCTGGAGGACGTGCGGGCGCCCGGTCACAAAGGGCACCTTGAGTGTGCGACGCGTCCAAACCTCAGCGAGTAAGGATCCCGGCGCCCGCGTAAACGTCGAAACGCGCGCGACCCGACTGCACCTGTGCGGGGAAAAAAAAAACACAACACGTGACGGCGCCACATGCCAAAGGGAAGAGCGCAGCCTCGCTCGGTTCACGGCGCAGTGCTGAACAGCCTTTGCAGCATTTTTTTGCCTGGCCAGAGGAGAGCGGGATCTCATCGGACTGCGAAGCGCCCAACGCTGCCACATTCAAACCTGAATATGAAATTGAGAAATGAGCCTAATATTAACCGCGTGATTTCATTCCGGCTGATAGCTTCGCCTCAGGCTGGCGGTGCCCACTGTGACTGCTCATCTCCGCGCGGTGCCGCACTGTCATTGCGTGTGAAATATATAAAAGGCTGAGGGACAATGCCACGGGGACGGGGGGCATTTCTGAAGTCTGACTGCGGCGCCAGGCCTCGCGGTCTGCGTCAGCACATGAGCAAAAACCCGCGATCAACACGCACCCGTCTGTTTTTTGTTTGTTTTTTCCCAATTTGTCCATCAGGTCGGTTCTCACCTTCACCGACCCGTCTGAGGAAGATCTGGGTCTTTACACGGTGGAAATGAGCGACAACCCCAACCTGTCGTCCAGCTACGACTTCACCGCCGAGGGTAAGCAGAACTCTGACGGCCACAGAGTCGTCAGAGGGAAACGGAGTGCAAGAGAAATTTTTTAATGATTGTTATTGAGACTGGGTTATGCCATGAGGTGCCCCAAATGTTTTCTCACCCTCATACGTTTGAGTCGGGTGACCAAAATATTAGGGACATCTCTCGGCATAAGCCAGTACAGTTCAACGGCATCACAAATTAGAGTCCCAACACATAAAATCACTAAAATATTTAAACACCTCTCAAACAGATACAATCAACATTCGAGGAAAAACTCCTCCAGCTAAACATCTGTTCTCAATCAATTTTCCTTCTTATAAGCTTTAAAAATAGAGCTATGCAAACTGTTGTTATGCCACCCCGGTACACTGACATTATCTCGGCATTAAGCAAATGTCCATTTAATGTCCTTAGCTGCTGTTTCATTTCTTTTGCAGACCTTGAAAGACTGAAAGAGCTGAGCTGGCAAGTCAGAAATCCACGTATGTATCACAAAGACGATGTGCTCTATCATAAGCTGCTGAAATCCAGGAGAAAACACACCATAAAACACTCAGATTTATCAGCTGGTATCAGAGTCTTTGTCATCGGGGATGAACATTTGATAGATAGTGATCCAGATACTGGTATTGAGGCGTGAACTGGCTTGAAAAGACAGTACATCATGATCCAATTTACGGCAGATATTAAAAATGTGTGTTGTGCTCAGATTCCGTCCACGTATGATTTTAGCCTGGGTACACTCATGCCTGATGTTAAAATGTGTCTCCAAAATCCACATTGAGGTCCAACTGAGAGCTTCTCCCCCCCAGCTCACGTCACATCATCCTCGTATTTTCACGGGGGCCAAAACAAAACAAAAATAACAACAACAAAAAACATATAAGAGGTTGTATGGAAGATGATAGCTACTAATAAAGCTGTGTTATTGTGTGGATTTTTGTATGCGGATGGACAGTGGAATTGCAATTAAACCACGCTGATTTAGCCATCTGGGCCACGACGCAACGTCGGCGCCGCGCAGGTGCAGCTGCGTAGTCAAAAGCGCTGACCACCGGCAGTCCCGTCACCCAAAACGCATTCTCATGCCGCTGTGACACACCATGTCAGGACAGTCAGAATAAAGCGAGGCCGGCACCGGCCGCCGCTGGTCCGTGTAAACCCGTTGTCACATAATTCTCAGTCTCCTCGTGGAAATTCATCATAGTCTGAGAGGCCTTGTTTAATGTCCCTTTGGCAGTGATAGCGCTGAAGACGGGCTGGCAGGTGGAAGTGGCTGACAAAGGCGGCGTGCGACTTTGGCTCCAGACGGAGAGTCTGAGTGATGATGCCGAGCTCCGTCTCATCTTCAACGACAGAGAAATCTCCAGCTCTCCGGTGAGAACGGCTGCACGGCTTCTCCGGCCTTACGTCATCTTATAAAACCTCGTCAGATTAGAGGATTTGACTCCCTACTGTTGTCATTAAAAAAAAAAAAAAAAAAACTTTTTTAAAGCATTTTTTTAATACAAAAATACACCAAAATGTGTGTTATATTTCCATATTCTGGGAAAGTCTTGTTATCCTTCCTTTTGATATGCAAAATGATAACGTGCAAAAATACGTCCCACAGGGTTCAAAAAGCAGAAAACACACAGATGTGGCGAAAATAAGCATTTTTCTTATTATTAAATATGACTAGAAAGACCACAAGTGACCGACGTCGAGCAGTGTCACAGAATTCGCAGTGACAGGAACGGAAAAGGGTTTTTAGCTGATACAGTATTGATCTTTTCCGAGGCTGACGTCTACTTACAGAAATGAAGATGCTTACGAGGTTTTCCAGAGTGAGAAGCTGAGGGATGAGCTTCTGCACCACTTTGCTGAAGGCCTCAAAGATGGAGCGGCCGTAAATACTCGTCAAATAAAAGCTTAACGACGTAAACAAAGCGAATGCGGAGTGTCGCCGCCTGCCATCTAGTTCTCGCGCTGGAAATGTGGAATACTCTGGCGATAACGATGAACATTAATTTGTCGTGTTTCCCCGCGGCTTTGTTTGCCCACGTCCGACTTCCAGTGTTCGGTAGGTGGATGCGAAATTCTCAAAAATGAATTTGTTTATTCTCATAAAACAGTTTGGTGGAAGCCGTAGCTATTTTTTTGCCCAAAAAAAAAAAAAAGCAAAAACAGGGATCAATTTCAACAACATTCCTGCCATATTACTGGGAAAAAAAAAGATACACCAGAGCGGGAGCAAGTATGGAGAACAAAGCCACTTATTTCATTCAATTTGAATTCAGATGACCTAGAAATGCAGACAGAAGAACATAAGGTGAATATGAATAAGCACCTCGCGCTGATATTTGTTATGGCACCAAGCTAAAAATAATCAGCAGTGCTGCCGAGGTTATTGAACCATCCACCAATGTGTCCACAGAGGGAGGACCAACTACAATACAGTGTATTTATCTTGGTTGCACAACTCTTGTGCGACTGTGTTTGCTGGCTTTTGTGTGTGTGTGAGACGGGCGGCCGCTTCACAGCCAGCGACCTGCAGGTCGGCGCCTGCATTTGGTTTCTGTTCATTCCGTTATTCCCCCGATATCAGAGTTCCATCTCAACCGTACTGATTACGTGTTATTTCCAAACGATGACAGCTTTTTTTTTTTTTTTTCCAAATTCAAAAGCCATTTAGCTGATTGGGGCCCTCCGGCTCGCCATACATCGCAAATCACATCCACCGCCGAGGCGGATCGGCACGCGCGCTATCACTTATCTTAATGGACATAAAGGCTATGAAAATTAGCTCAGAGGCTGTTTCCCCCCTCTGTTTGTTTGCATCTCTTTTGTTTTGTTTATTTCCTTCACACTTCCCGCGCGCCGAGTGACACCCTTGCTCCTGAGCACAACCGCCGGCTGTACGCTGCGCTGGCACGGGCGTGCCTGCCTGTCGGTCTGAGCTGATGTGGCCTCCCGTGTGTGTGTGTGTGTGTGGCAACGCTTTGTTTGCTCTCCTGCAGCACCGCAAGATCAACTTCGACAGGGCCAAAGGTCTGGTGGAGATACTGATTGACCCGCTCGCTCGGGAAGACGAGGGCTCGTACACGGCGCAGCTGAGGGACGGCCGAGCCAAGAACCAGTTCACTTTGGTCTTTGTGGATGAAAGTGAGTCGGTCACCCGCCCGCCAGAGAGGCGTCACAACGCCCGTCTTATCCAAAACCACAGCGAAGGACAAGCACGAATGCACAAGATTACTGCAATGAATGGAGTGAAAATAGGCGTCAGTGTAATTGCAGTGTCACCCCACATGCAGAGGTTTTTCCAAATTGAAATTATGTTCACACGTCGCGCATGCGGTAGTTCTGCGAAATGATAACGAAGGTCAGCATTCATCGGTGTTTTATTTTGAAGGTTGACAAAAGGGGCAAAAATCATTTAAATGAGATCAAGGCACTGGCTGCTTTTATTATCTCCCAAAGGAAGATATTGTTTGTGGAAGAGATGCCGAGAAAATCAGACAATTAAAGACACCTGTAAGAAATGAAAGATTGCAGATCTCGCTGTAACAGTCCCCAGAATGCTTTGCTGTCTGCATGGCGAAACCATTTAACGCCTCGTGGAAATTCAGGATTTGAAATTCAGCCCTGTTGCTGATATGAAAACAGTGTATGCAGGCAAGATAGGAGGTAATATGCTTTATCTTATTTTTATTTTTTTTTTTTTACCTTGTTTAGAGAGATGCAGCAGCATTTTTAGACAAGATCAATATTGTAAGGACGACTGAGTGTTTCCAAAATATTGGGAAGATATGAAATCTTGGTCACTTCCCTCAGCTCATTTTGACAAAACAAACAGAAAAAAACCCGCAAAGAATTCAAATTTGTTAAATTCAGTGACCTGATCTCATTTAGGCCAAGAACGATCCAGGATTTAATGACCCGAACTCAGTTTTTGAGATCACTTTTTAAGTCTCTTATAATGTGTAGTGTAATGTGTAATCCATCAACATTTGGATGGATGGGAGCACATAGATGGGTCATCTTTGCATGAGAAGATGACGGGGCCATTTATAGGCGTTGAGGGAAACCACAGGAGACATGGAGGTTGATGATGATGGGGAAGGGTCTTTTTGGATAAATATGAAGAGAACCACCAGAACGCCACGAGCGTAGCAAACGTGAGGCCTAAAAGGATGGAGCAGTAACCCGAGTCAGCAGCTGTAGAAGGGAGCCTGTTGGCTATTTCCAGCGACGCAGATTCAGGACTGTGAAAAGCTCCAAAATTGCAGTATTTAAGGAACTGCGACTGATATTCTGCCACTTTAAAAGTAGCTGGACAAAGGCTAGTTTGAAATGTGACCAGATAGCGGGGAGCTGCAGATGATTGGGGCCAGTGGTACCAATAACTTTTCTGAGTAGATGGAATTACGTCGAGGCAGCAGGTGGAGGAGATGATAATACACAGCTCAGGCAGAGTAATGGAGTTAAGAGAATTGAAGGGGGCACGGATAGACTATTTACATATGAAATAAGATGAGCTCTGGTGTCGAGCATTTTGTCGTAAAATAGATCAAGGAAATCCTCACATTCACACGCAGAGGCCTCCATATGCAGGAGGTGGAGGGGATGGCGGGATTTATTGGCGAGGAGAACCCTGGGACTGTTTTTGGAGAGAAGGTCAGAAAAGTATTCAGCTCTGGCATTTTTGACAGCTCGCTGATATTTGCCCAGGAGACCCTCTAGAATTAGAAATGAGATGTGCAGTTTATCCTGCTTCCATTTCCACGTCAACCTATCCCCCCCCCCCCCCCCCCCCCCCCAAAAAAACAAAAAAAAA
>CAAKHG010050034.1:6981-44304 GCA_901007715.1 Dactylopterus volitans | reverse complement strand
AAAAAAAAAAAAAACGTCATTAATAAGTCATGGTGAACCCTCCCACCTGACAAATAAATGCACAATGCTCTGCACTGCAGTCTCATTTGAATATCTGGCGCATAAGAAATATCTGAAATAAATATGGACCTTGACTGACAGTTTGAAGTAGAAACCAGTGGGGTATTGATTACAGAGAAAAAATTAACATGTTTACCTGGAAGAGCGAAGAGTGACACGCACCGTGCCTTTGGTGTTGTCAGACTTAAGTGTTCAGCATGAGGTCACATTCAAAACAGTGTTGCTTTTTGGGGTTTTTTTTTTACAAAGTTAAATGATGAGAGCATCTGATTTGCAATTGCATCAGCTTGTAGAGCAGAGATGGTCCGGTGGTACAAATGCAGGTTTTTGGAGGACTGCCGTAGTGCAGCGCATCCGCCAGCTGTCCTGATCTATAAATCAGTCTTTTTTTTTATTCCATTTTTTTTTTATTTATACACCAGAAAGAGACCTTCTTTGACGTACTTGATGCTTTCAGTTTCACATGGAGGGCATTTCGGCACTCCAGTTCCACCCAAACCACCTCCGTTTGACCTCAGCTTTGTGAAATGTGAAAAGGGCATCTGTTTTTTCTGTTTCTAACATTTGACGTCATTTGCGCCTCCCCTCCAGAGTTCCGTCGCACGCTGGCCCTGGCTGACGCAAAGCGGCGCGACCATCAGAGAAAGGCCGGTGAGTGCAGGCCCCGGACGTTACGGACACGTCGGCGAACCTCGGTCGCCCGGTGCCGGCGCGTCGTCAGCACAGCTGTCCTGCTCAAATCAAAGTCTCTTTATAGTCGGAATCCTGCGAGCGTCTAACCTATTTCTGAAAACGGCACCTGCGTTGCATCAGCGCGTTACATAACGCAGGAGAGCGGCGGCGCCGCGCTGTTTCGAAAGATCTAGACTTTTGTCTCACCCCAAAGTGAAGGTTTGCGCCTGCAAGCCGAGCGCGCTCACTGGTGATGTGTGTGTGTGTGTGTGTGTGTGTGTGTGTGTGTGTGTGTGTGTGTATGAAGTGGCTGCGCTGCTTCGCCGAGGAGCACCCCGAAGCAGAGAGGGGAGGCTCCCCGTGTGGCAGAACTCGGGCCCTCTCATCACCTGAGCTCTCAGTCGCGGTCCGCTTCTGCAAACAGGCGATCTCGGCCCACGTCCACCATTCAAAGTCCGCATGAGACTCGGGAGTCCTCGTATCACATTTCGTCCGCGTTCATCGCATCATGTGCAAAGAGACGTTGTCCTTACTCGGGTTTATCACACAACCCAAACTGCCTTTTTTTTTTTTTTTTCCAGAAGAAATAATCACTTGCTTTGTTTTCCCTAAGGACCGTATTTCCAGGAATTCTTGTCATGGAGTGTTAACAAGGATTGCGAGCTGATAATAAAGTGCAAGGTACTTTAACATTTTACTTAATAGATATTCTTGATAGTATGATAACAAATCAGTTCATTCGAGGCCCAGAAATGTTCTTCTTTCATTACTACTTTAAAGGGGGTTACGATGTCATCAGTTCATTTGTTCGCAATATTCCACAAAAACTACACATTTCAATGAACTCAGTGGAGAGATTTAGTGCGGGCCAAGGAAGAACAAATGAAACTTTTGGGGCCAATCCATTAATTATCACAAAAAAAACTATTATGCTTGTTTTCCATGAAACTGGGTGGAGAGGTGAGCTTTTTTTCCTCCAGGAAACGCTTTATTGATCGCAGGGGAGGTTTCGCCCTTTCAAGATAATCCTAAAAGCCTAGCTAAAAGTCAACAGGACGTCTTTTTGAAAGCCGTGTTAATTTTTCAACAACCAAAAAGAAAGGCCAGTTATCTTCAACCCAAGATCTTAGGATTCCTATGACTTGGATGACTCAGAATCTCCACAGGCCCCTTGTTAGTGCACCAGAGCTCATCATTTGGCCCCCAGACCAAAGGATACCGAATCACTTAGAACTTAACAGTTACAGAGGACAACCTTCACACTTTTCTTTTTGGCCTCTGACACAGGTGACAAATACAAACAAGGATACGTCCCTCAGGTGGTTTAAGGAAGGCGTGGAGGTGACACAAGTTGCGTACGACAAGTCGACAGGGGTCAGCGCGCTCACCATCGCACAGGTACCCAGAGCGATTCCTCTTTGCTCTGTTTCCAGGCGATCAGAGATATGAGAAATGCATTAAAGGGAGCAGAAAAATATGCCTTTTTTTTTTCTTTTTTGCTGTTGCTTTTAGACATCTAAAAGACGAGACTGCCTACTTATTTATTCTGTCGCAATTGCTATAACAATTTAATTTCCACAACAACTTGAAAAGACTCCAGTGTCAAGGTTAATTTTTTGGGTTGACCTGGAAATAGGGAAAAAAACAAAAAAAAACAAAAAAACAGTCTCTCTTCAGGTCTTTTTTTGGCATTCCTCACAGACATCAATATTTTATGTGTTTAGTCTTGATAAGGTGAATGTTTTTTGTTTTTTGTTTTTTTCCTCAGGTTACCAAGAAGGAGGCAGGCTCATACAGGGCTGTGGTGTCGGATGGGAGAGGAGAGGACGTCAGCACCTTGGACTTGGTGGACGAAGGTGAGCAAACACTGACAATCGAGGAACCCCGTTTGCTCCTGTGTACGCTTTCAGTTGCCAGGGACTCTCCATCCTCGGCGTTCAGCTTGCGTAACACTTGCCTCTAATCTGGCGTTTTGATATTTGTCGAGCTGCAAAAAAAAAAACCAAAACGCCATCTGAAGGCTTAAATATGGTCTTTATTTACAGAGTACGACAAGCTTCTCCAGCAGCTGAGTAAACAGTGCGGTGAGTTAGAGAGCAACATCTGTGAAAATGTGCCGCCGTGTTTTCCATACCAGGTGTGCTGTGTGGAGATGCTGATAATACAACCGAGAGCCGTGTTAATTAACCGAGGGGGTGCATTGTTTCAGAATATTAATGTGCTCGGCTCCACAGATAAGAAACGATAGGTTTCTGCCCAGCAAACCACAGTGCGTGCAGGCTGTAGCATTAACCAATCGAGGAGCTTCGCCTTCCCTCTCTCTCTCTCTCTCTGCAGCATTGTCAGCTGGGCCACTGAGGATTCAGAGCACCGCTCAAGGTTTCAAGCTCTACTGCTCACTCAAATACTATATAAGCTACCTGAAGACCATCTGGTACTTCAAGTGAGTCCACATGCAGAGCGCCTCCTAGCCTTGCGTCCTATGCACACACACACGCACGCACGCACGCACGCACGCACGCTGCAGAAGTGCAGAGTATTTGACGCTTAATTTGTGTGAGAGCAAAAAAAAAAAAATGCATAATGGCAATGTTGAAAAGTGCCATGTATAAAAAGAGTTGCACGGCACGTGAAAATTAGCCGAAGGCTTGCTGCGCTCTCTTTGTTATTATGCATCCAGCGTGGTGATGTTATTTGCAGCGAGAAATCAAACAGCGGAAATGTGTTGCAACAAAATACGGTGTCATCTGGCAGAAGTAAATATGAGTGGCGGGGGGGAACAGAACAACAGAACAGCAACATAGAAATCTATTACTTACACCCGAATGACAGATGCCCCTGAGTAACAGGTAAGGCAACGTCCGCAGCTGTAGGTGGTGCAGGTTTAGCTATTGTGCAGGATAGAAAAATAAACAATTCAAATGGGTTTGCATATTGCAGACAATCAAATCCAAAATAGGGTATGAGATGAAGCTGGAAAAAAAATAAATAAATGGAGTGAACAATAAATTATGCCGTGTTTTCATGTTGGAGTTGGGTTTGACATTGATATATTTTCATACCAGTGAATGTTCTCGTGTGGCAGGTAAAAAAGTGCAGCAAAGGGAAGTTATTTTTTTCACACTGTGTTGGTTTGTGTCAGCAGGATTATGTAAGAAACAATTTTTTTGTTGTTGTTGTTTTACATTCGATGTCAAAGTTTTCAAATATATTAAATAAGTCAGGCAAAGTACATTGGCCTGCTATATATAACACTATATATAACGGAATGTGTATGACATCTGAAATGAAAAACAAAAAAACAATCCTGCGTTTGCTTTTTATGAGCCGAGAAAGTTTTTACAATGCGATGGATTGTAAATGCAGATAAAAATTATTATTTAGTCACCTTGAAGCTACTAAAATGGAAGAAAAAACATGGCCCACATTATGTTAAAAGGTTATAGAAACCTAAAAAAAACATTTATCACAGACATATATTTTGAATACATTTGCATGTATTTTATGGAACTACCAAAGTGAATGTCAGCAGTGTAACTGATATCGTGGCAAGGTTTTCTTAAATAAGGCGTTAGCACCACCTGGTGGTGTTTGTAAGAATGGCCATCACCAAAGAGAGGAGGCCTGAAAACAATCCGGTGTGTGCTGCAAACGAACAAATGGTCCTGAATGAAATTTGTTTATCATATGATTCCAGTGTAAACTGGAAAAAAAAACAAAAAAAAAGTGTCCCTCATTGCTGATCCAGCTATTTGCAATATTTTCTGAGTTTAGGGTGCCATCAAAACAACGTAATTCCTTGCAACTTTCATTTTATTTTATTGTATACAGTGTCGCTCTGACTTTGACACCAGATTTGGATCAAAGGCAATTAGCAAGTAGCGTCGCTATGCTGTTTCTCCTACAGGGAGAAGAGGATCGACCAAGAGGCCCGCATGAAGACTGGCAGCGGTATGCAGCAAGTGTGGATTGAAATCTTTAACCCCACCGAGAACGACAGAGGCAAATACACCTTGGAGATGTTTGACGGCGAAGAGACAGAGAGACGTTATCTGGACCTGTCTGGACAAGGTGGGTAAAAGGTGTTGCTCCGCATCTGCCAGTTTTAAGGTCTTAACGTCATTTGGACTCAATCTTATGTTGGAACATGACTTAGCTCTCTTTTGTGGATGTGATACGTTTCTTCACTGCAGCGGAATTGACTCGCAAAAAAAAAAAAAACACATCAAACTAAATCTCAAAAAGACGGTCATGAATCCTGAGCTTAACGTCCAGGTTTATCATCATTGTTCATTTACAGCATTTGCGGATGCCTTGCTGGAGCACCAGAGGTTGAAGTAAGTGCCGCTCCCTGGGTGTGGCGTGTCTTGCATGGCTTGCTGTGACATTAATGTCAGACACCAAAGAGTTCAGAGGTAACTGGGCCCTTCACGGTGCTTCTTGTAGCTTAAAACGATTCAGTGAGAAATGAACATGCCTGCATGGTTGCCTGTACAAGATCATTGATTTGAGTTTTGTTTTTCATCCCTCAGGGAAATGGCCATTATTGAGAAAAGTGAGTCCAAGGTTATGCGTTAATCCTGGAACATTTCCGCTCGTGGCAAAGGTCTGAGGACTCCAGCGTGGGTATCAGCCGGGAGTAATTTGTTTATGTCGTTTCAGACCGGGCCAAGGTGACCAAGGGTCTCCCCGATGTGGTAGCCATCATGGAGGGCAAGGTATGGCGTCGCCAGGAGAAATAAGATATAGAAATTCGAGTCAAAAGCGCAGGGATCATAGACTGCGCCGTCTCTCCCTCCGCACCCTCAGTCCCTGTGCCTGACCTGCTTCATCGACGGCGAACCGGCCCCGGAGGTCTGCTGGCTCCGGAACGACCGCGAGCTCGCCAGCGAGGGCCAGTTCGCCATCACGAAGGAGCACAAGTGCAGCACCATCACCATCGGCAACGTCGACACCGACAACTCCGGGAAGTACAGCATCTTCGTGCGCAACAAGTACGGCTGCGAGACGGTGGACGTGACCGTGAGCGTGTACAAGTACGGCGAGAGGCCTCCCGCGAACGCCGTGGAGATGGGTTAAGGCTGCCGGTCGGAGGTGTGTTTCTCGGTCAGGACTTTGTGCTTTTTCGTTTGAGATAGTTAACGCGTTGTGTTCGGTTCAGTAGATGGACGCCTGCATGTGGCTTCGGCGGGTGCGTCCCTGTGGCATGAGGCTGAATTTTGAACTTATTGCTACTTTATTGCAGTGGTTCGCAGAAATCCCGATAGAACCACTGACGGGCACCTTAAAGCAGACCCTGCTGAGAGGTCATCTCGACTGCAACAGAGTGCTCATGCACCCTGGTGAAAGGCCCTGCATGGAAATTTGTCAGTTAAAGCAGAAAGCCGGTCGAGATGTCAGCCCACATCTGGTAAATGAGAGCGGAAACCGCTGCAACAGAGTTTTCAGCCAATGTGGCTGATGTGCCGTGTGTGTGTGTGTGTGTGTAGCAAATAAAGCCACTTCTCCAAAGTGACTCTCGGTGGTGAATTATTTCAGTTTCGAATAGGTGTTTGAACATCCCAAAAAAAACCCCAAAACAAAACAAAAAAAAAAAACAACAGCTGGGAGCGCAGCTTTCTTTGTGTTTGGTTTTATAAGCAGCGATGTCTTGTACTTTAGGAGCAAACAGACCACAGTGTCATCAACCCCACGACTGGACCTCACACAGTTGGGAAGCTCACCTTGCCGGGTTCAACGCCACACGGAGGAAAGGTTGCAGACATGAATGAGTTTGGAGAAAAATACATCTCAATACGTGTGAATATTTGAGTACGTGCGTTGATTTAAAAAACAAACTCCCCTTTGCTTTTGTTTCCGTGTGACCAACTAACAATGAGCTGATGAACCTCATTGCTAGCAGATGTTTGGCTCTCTGTTTATTGCCCGTGTGCTGTCTGCTACAACTGCATCCTGTCTTCCTGTGTATCAAAAACAATGGTATAGGTTAAAAAAAAAAAAAAAAACTGCAATTTTGCAGTGTGATGCCCATATAAAAATCTGTCCCTTATCAGTGAAGCGCTCGGAACGCGTGACAAAAATCTAAATTCACCTTTGGTGGAATTTGAGGTTACGGCAAACCGGAGTAAGTGAACTCCAGGTTGTTCAAACAGTAGTGGTTACTTCAGATGGGTTTGTTACTGATTAGACAGTTCTGGAACCCCTTTGCCTTCCAGTATAAGAACTCGTGGGAGCACACTTGCTCTCCACATTGTGTTGAGCTTCACTCAGCCGTCTCAGCCTCCAGCCCGACCCGGTGAAGGAGAAACCAGACCTTCTAGGAAACATGGACTTCAACGGAACATGGCAGGTCTACTCCCAGGAGAACTATGAGGAGTTCCTCAGGGCCATGGGTGAGACAAACTCACAAGGGGGTTGCAGGGATTGTAATGAAACATTCTGATAGTAGTCATTTTGAATTGGGGGGGGGGAGAGCCCTCGTTTGCAGCTTGCGCGGCGCTTATATTAACGAAAATATGTTTCGCTCGCCAGAGCTCCCAGAAGATGTCATCAAGATGGCCAAGGACATCAAGCCAATTACCGAGATCAAGCAGAAAGGCAATGACTTTGTTGTCACCTCCAAGACTCCCGGCAAGACTGTGACCAACACCTTTACCATCGGCAAGGAGGCTGATATCACCACCATGGACGGCAAGAAGCTCAAGGTTTCTAGCTCTAATTTGCCTTTTCATGTGCAAAAAAAATTCAAAAGAGTGATGACGCAATCCTCTTCAATGTCATGTTAAAGTGAGCGAGCCTGGTGCGAGTCGTGGCATAATGAAATAGCCACAATTTCAAAGCAGAAATATGGATTTTTTTTATTTTTTTTAAGGGTACTGCACATCAGAGCTTAGCCTGCAACGTGTCTTATGAAGGCAAAAACGTGTGCCAAGGATAATGACCTCGATGTGCACAAGAGTGACAGTTCATGGCTCCTGGCTCTTTTGGGGGAATTCTGCACATTCAGTGCAATGTAAAAAAACATGCACAACAAAGTAATAATTTGGAAATTATAATACACAGCCCCATTGCCAATTTTACTTTTTCACTGTTTATTCTTCAGTGTCAGTTATCATCTCAAATGGCATGTTCAGCACCATGTCCACTTCGAGATCCATAATATATGTATCATCTCTTCTTGTGACTCCCAGTGCATTGTCAATATGGAGGGGGGCAGAATGGTCTGCAACACCGGCAAGTTTTGCCATATCCAGGAGCTCAAAGGAGGAGAGATGGTTGAGGTACCAGAATCCAGTCTCTTTCACACACAAGCACACACATATTAAAAAACAACAACTTACCAACAACAGCCCAGTTATCATGTAAAATGTTTAATTTTAATTTTTTTTAACACATCCCTTTCTCCTATCAGACTTTGACCATGGGCTCTGCAACCCTCATCAGGAAGAGCAGAAGGATGTAAACTTGACACGGAAGATGTCTATTTAAATAAAAGTGTTTCAAAGTAGATGTGGTTTTTGTCTTCTTCTTTTTTCCCGCCAAAAAACAAAAAAAAGCCCATGCACAAGTCTCTTTCCATGGGCCTCACACCCTGATTGCGACTATGAAAGCAAGCAATTAGGCCTTCACAGCATGTCTGTAAAAAGCCTTTTAATAAAAGTGTTTTTGGACATAAGGTCAGATATATCGTGACCACTGCTATGGCAAGTCCATTTAACATTTAAGCAGGGGAGAGTTGTGATCATGTAAACAGCAACTCGACATGCCAAAATGCCATTTTAACTAGATAAAATGTTAACACGTATCCAGATGCTGCAAATATTTTGTTTTTTACATGTAGAAATTAAATTTTGACTTCTAAAAATAGAGGGACAGGGATCTTTGATTTTGTATCAGTAACAGCAAATCCCTTTTCATGAGTATGAATGATAATATACACAAATCTGAAATTCAAATGTTGAGATAGTTGTTGATCTGAATTCTAATCTTATTAAATGGATATTTTCTGTTTGGTCCATTCAGTTCAGTTCAAAAATTGAATTCTGAGTTGGCTATAAAAGGAAATATAGAGTTTTTTCTATGAGTTTGAATAGGGTTCAATGGTTAAAGCTGATTAATTGTATTTAATAGGATATAAGATAAATTGTATACATATTTAATTAGAATTTCTGCCTGTAAAACAATACAATATGGACATATTGGCTTGGAATTCTAACTAGTTTTGCGACAAATACACATTTCCAGCCGTTTCCATGGTTTCTAGCCTCTTCCTAACCGCGCTTTACTTGCCAAAAAGCAGACATTAAAGGATGCCTTGGTGCGCATGCGCAGAGCGCGGACCACGTCGACCACGTAGCTCGTGGGGTTGCAGTACAGCTCGAGTGTCTGTGGAGCAGAAGGCGACAATTACAAACATCCGCGGCCACCAAGTTGCGACAAAGCGGCGTCGGAAATGGCGCGGTACCTGCGTCCTCCTAACACCTCCCTCTTCGTCAGGAACATCGCCGACGAGTCCAGGTGCGTTGTCGTTTGAACCGCGCTGGCGAGCTCGAGCCACAAAAAAAAAAAAAAACAACGGCATGCTAGCTTAGCGAACCCGAGCAAAAATGGCTAACCGTCGTCGTCGACGCTGCGAGCCACCGCCGAGTCGCGGGTTTAACGGGTCGTTTTAACCGAGTGCTGCGGTGGAAATGTTCGGCGATTAACACGTTTAACATCGTCCGGCCGGAAAAGACGACGACGGAGGCGCGCGCCGCCGTAGCCGAAGGGAGGGCTAATTAGCTAAGCCGCTAGCTAGCCGCGAGCGCTTCCTCCTGTTTCATCGTGTGTGCGAGTTGAGTTTTGCATCGCATGTAGTCAGTCTCCTCCCCCCCACAGTGTGGTTTTCATTAACTAACCTCCGTATATGGCGCGTAGCAGATCCGCGTACATACCAACAAACGCATTTAATATGCGGTATTTTTACTCGGAGTAACGGGGCTAATAGTAAAGTTTTTGTCGTGTTTGGATGCGTGATCACTTGACTCGGTTATAGCGTGTAGCATTAGAGCATCTGTAGACGCGCATAGCTGATATGAGAAGTCTCACTTGTTGGTTTTGTTCTTCCAGCCGCGTGTGTCTCTGCGAGTTGCCTGCAGATTTTCCAAATCAACTAACGCTACGTTGTGCATTTATACTGAAGTTGCCCCCACCCGAAATGGATCTGTTTTACGTAGCTGAGTTGTAGACAAGTGCTCAGCGTGATTTTAAGAAAACCAAACATATTTATAGTTGGAAAAAAAAACCCAAACATATTTGCCCTCAAGCTGTGGATGTGGCTGGAATTATGTTTTTGCCATTGAAAAATACATGTGGAAAGCTCAAAACAAAAAATCTGGCTTTGCATAAATCATTTTCAGATTACACATGTTGATACACATGCGCTTATTGGAGTAAAATTAACCAAATTTTAATTGGCTCCAATCTCCAAGTGGTGGTGCCGGGGAGTATGACGCTGCAAATCCCAGAAAATCCCAACAGATTACAGACCACAAAACCAAGCAACTTCTGGGGTGATTTAAATAAGCCCGTTCTTAATAATTACACAATAGATACTTAAGTTTTTTTCTGTCATTTTTGACAATGGTCATTTTCACAGTAAAAACAAACAAACAAACCCCGTGACTTTGCCACTGGCGTAAGTATTTGATGCATGACATGTCCAGTCCCCCTGGCTGCTGTGAATGTGCAATGTCACCACTAGTTGGCTGGGTTTTCACGGTTTAAACTAAAGGATTGTTTGAAGTGGGAATGTGTTAGGGTTTGTCTACAAATAAGTATTGTCCTATGCTGTGCTGGCACCAGCCCTTGTGTGCACCCATGAACACTGGGCTCCTGCTTAACTCATTGAGTCTGCTAGCCAACAGAATAAATGTGCTTATTTCATGACACTTTAGGCCAGAGGATTTACGACGTGAGTTTGGTCGTTATGGGCCTATTGTAGATGTCTACATTCCACTTGACTTCTATACACGGCGGCCAAGAGGATTTGCTTACATTCAATATCCTTTATTCTTTTCATTTTAATTTTGAAAATTGTGTTTTCACTGATTTATAAAGCTTTTTTTAATGTTTGCAGTGGGTTCAGTGACACCAAATGTCACATTTTTTTCCCTTGTCAAATGTTTATTCCAGTGCACAAGGATGTTTTTCTTTTTATGCATTTTCTTTATTCCTCCCACATGTTATCTGTTATTTAGTATGTTGCACCCAGCTTTAAACACATTCCTAACTAAGTATTTCTTCTGTTGTTGCCTTAGAATGGTAAAGATACAGTTCTGGAGACGCCACACCAAAGAAAGTTGAAAGGCGCTTATAGAGTAGATTCAAGCCAAAGACACCCAGGCGACAAGAAATAGTGGGAATTGGAAAGTAAAGAGAGAGCAAAAGCATGAAGATACAAAGAGGAGAAAAGAGAGCACCCAGGCTTCCATTTGTCTACCAAAGGGAGGAAAAGCAAAGTGTTGATTGGGCAAAGACAAGCAGGAAACCTCAAGTTCTTCTGCCAAGACAAAAAAGAACAAGCTGAAGGTGAAAGGTCAAGCATGTTAAAGGTAACAAGCCAAACTTTTTTGTATCCTACCGAATCTGATCACCATCAATACTTGTCTTGTCTTCACAGTCTGAAATCACAAATAGGCCTAGTCGGTTTAGTTTTATGTTTTTTTTAATTGCAGCAGGTATGACTGAAGACAACATTTTTTCTTTTTGAGATTATTTTCTCCGTTTAAATTATTACCTGACCTTTTTTTATTTTTTCGTTTTTGGAATTTTTTCCACCGCACTGATTTAACTCCAGTAGCTGTGTGTGCTTTGATACTCTGGTGCTGTCCGCCTGTGCATCGCAGCCTCGTCCCTGTCGCCGCTGTGCATGTGTGTAAGCCTTCTTCCCCAACTTTCCAAACCTGAAAACGAAAGGCCTTAACAGTCTAGCACGTTCGAAGATGTCCGGGATGCGGAGGACGCCCTTCACAACCTGGACCGGAAGTGGGTTTGCGGGCGTCAGATCGAGATCCAGTTTGCTCAGGGAGATCGCAAGAGTAAGCGCAGTTTGTCTTCATTTTACATATACGTGCAGTGGAGCCGGACGCAGAACGTCTTTGGGCGAGGGCGGGTTTACTTTTACCTGATGTTTTGGTGTAAATGTCCTTTTAAGCTCCAAACCAGATGAAGTCCAAGGAGCGCCACTCTCCTCGCAGCTTCTCCCGCTATGACGACGACCGGGATAGCCGCCGCAGACGTTCCCGGAGCCGCAGCTACGACCGCCGTAGATCCCGCAGCCCGTCGTATGAGCGCCGTCCTCGGAGGTCTGAGAGCCCTAAAGAGTGAGTTGTTGGCTCCCTCACACCACCACCACCACCTGAAGTTGCTTACATTGCTGGACATGTAACAAAAGCCTTAATTTGATCACATTTGGAATAGTCTGGAATGCCTCTATCATAGTCTTAGCAAATTTGGAATTCCGAATCATGGAGGAAAAAACCTTTTTCCTAAGAAAATAATTTTGAACCTTAGTAAACGTTCTTAAGATAACATCCATAGATTATTCCCTAAACTGCCCCAAATTACTGTGAGAATTGTTCCAGTAGCCATACCAAAGCTCTAATAGGTGATAGATGGATGGATAGTTAATTCATCCTTTGCAGGACATGTTACAGCAGCAGCACCAGACATAGTGACCATAGAAAAATAAGAGGGAAAAAAACCCAATATATCTAAAGCAAAGTACACAGACTTATAAAGTAAACAAGTATAAAATACAGAACTAAAATAAACCTAAAATAAACAAAATGTTATACTGCTTAAAGTGCTGGACTTTATTGCACATTAGAGGGAGTAGCAGGAATTTTGTTGTGGCTAATATTAAAAAAAAAAAAATACATGTGCTTTGGCAATTCCTTGTGTCTGAGACATGAGCACGTGGAGATGTCACTCTTATTCCTCCAGTAGCACACCATCAATAATGGGGAGGGATCGGATTTAATTTTAGTTGCTTCCTGTATAATTATAAAGAAACATGCTGATCTCGCAGTAGGGTGAAGACGTGACATTTCTTAATTGGCAGCTAAACAGGTACTAATAATAGACCTTTTTAATTACTAGAACTCATTGTTCCTCTTCCTTGTGGCTAGAGTAATCTGAGTAATGTAATTTGCATCCTGATAAACTTGTTTGTTCCTTCTTTGCATCACAGCTCCCGGTCGTACAGTCGACACAGACGAAGCAGAAGCCGTGAAAATGACAAGTTAGTCCATTTCCCATCTTGTGATATTAAGCACTTTCAAGGACATACACATCCTAAGTACACTGCACTATTTTATCGTGAAGTGATGTCAACCTCCCCAGGTACAGAGGGCCCCCCCGGGATCACCACAGGACCCACCATGAACCAGCCTCCCGCAGCCACTCGGCGTCCCGCTCGCCCTCCCCGTCCAGAGCCAGGCCCAAGGAGAGAAAGAGCCAGTCCAGGTCTCACAGCCCCGCTGAGGATTTCCACCCGGCCTCCAGCTCCCACCCGCCTGTCGGGCGGTCTCCATCCCGGTCCTACTCCAGATCCATGTCTCGGTCCCGCTCTCGCTCCAGGTCCTGGGCCGGGCGCAAGTCCGGAGGCCACTAAACTGTCTGTTCTTCCAAAGCTCTTTGTCACAGAGGGTGTTTCTGTTAAGCTTGCGACAATGTTAACTAGAGAGCTCCGCTCTGGGTTTGCTGTTTATCTTTGTGTAGAGGAATCTGCTGCCGGAGGGGAGAGGGCAGCAGATGCCAGAGATCATTTTATTTGGCATAACTGAAAAATGTTTTTGTTGAGAAACTTTTTTCATGGAAAAGCAGTTAGTTTTACATGGTTAAGATTTGTGGGATTGTGTACTGTCACTCACTGAAAGTGGAAAAGTTAGTTTTTGGCTTTATTTTTGTACCTTGAGTTAGTAATATTTACATTCACGTTTATCCATTATATAATCGGTTAATAAAATTTGTTTGACCTCAAAATACCAAACTACTAGTATTAACTGTCTCCTGGCCCCGAGTCTTGCCCGGTGCAGGCGCACTTGACGGCAAGCAAACTGTATACACCATTAAAGCGTTCTCTGTAGTTACTGTGGCAACAGTTTAAATGTTTATCACCAGTGTCCAGTGTTAGACATGACGGTGTACTGGAGGAACCGCGTTTGCTTGTGTACTTTGTTCAGTGACTGAGACAAAGTCGAATGAATACTGATGTTTCTCATTCTCCCTTGTTTTACTAGCTATGCTTTTATCAATAAAATACTCATCTCTGCTCCTACTCTTGTAGTACAAGCTGTACTGTGATAAGGACTGCACAGCAAGTTCTGTCGCTATGGTTACACACTGACCAATGTAAGGCAGTAAACAGACAACAGGTAGGGGGGAAGGGAAGGGGGTTTATTTTTTTTTTTTTGTAAAATTTAAAACTTTCAAATTTAAGTGCGACACTTGAAATATTTTTTGACATCAATTGATACCAATCAAACAGGGCAGAATCTCATTTCACATACAATGACAGCATCAGAGGGACAAATTAAAAGCCAATCCTTAAGTTTCAAATTTAGCACAAGGAGACTTTGCCATGCACGACTCGGGGTGAGAAAAACAAAAACGGATACATGATGGGTCTTTAAAAAAAAAAAAAACATGGGACCAACTTCAACTGTCGGCTGGCGGAAGAAGAGCCGAGAGTGGAAGGTGGTTCCTGGTGAACATTTGGTCAAATCTGTGACGTTTCAGCATGTTTAACTTAGGCACGGACAGGTTATCTCAGCACTCGGGCGTCCAAAACAAACACATTCAGAACTTAAAAATCCCAAAACATCGGCAAGTCTCCCAGGTTCCAATTGATGACTAATTTGGGTGTTACTCAATTAGCACTTAGCATCTTTTCACCCTACACTGCATAATACAAAATAATAAAAAAACATGTGCAAGATCTCTGGAAAGATAACAGTGCAGGGGTACTGGCAAATGCTAGGCAGGTTTTTTTTTTTTTTAACAAAAATATTCTTCAGCATTGAAGTCAAGACATGACCTTCGCACATCTTATACATTCAGTGTTATTACTAAAAATACTTTTGTTGGGCAAGCCTAAAACTCGGCCTGCAAATGTACATATGCTACAAGTACTTTATACATTTCATTATTTACATGGCTCTTGAACACACCACCCTACTGTGTTTTGTCGTCTTTAGACTGGCCATAAACAGCTCCAATTCTGTACAGGGAAAGCAAAAAGGGTCCCGATGGGGGGACCGAATCACAAAAAAATAGAGAATCCATAGTCATAGAAGATAGTCAATTACGCCTCTATCATTTCAATAGTATCCTGGCCTGTAACTCATAGAAATGAAAATAAAAAAAAAGGTTTTGATTGCAGTGCAAGAGGGTAAACAAGAGGCAGAGGCAACAAGTGTCTCTTGATTATAAGGGCGGTCGACCATTGGGACCCATCTGTAAACACAAACGCGCCGGCCTTCTGCCGCACATCCAAGTCTTGGGGTCACTTCACTTCAGACGCTTTACCCCGGCTCTGCCCCTTCTTAGCCCGGGAACGCGGTGCGCTGCGACCAACGGGGCCACGACATTAGACCTCGAGACAAAGTAAAATAGATCCCTCAAATCTAAAAAGGCATGGCCCTCTTCCGCACGTTGGCGCCGCGGCACCGTCCCGAGCGGGCAGGCGCGGAGGGAGCTAATAACAGTGCTGAGTAGAACAGATGAACAGTTAGCGGTGACCCTGACAACTCTTAACCCAGCCAATACATTGCTTTGGTTAAACACAGCATTGCATCTTTCAAATACAACATAGGACTTGTACAAAATAATGCTTTGATAGAGGGTTGTGGGCCTTAGACTCAACTCCTATAGTGCATGTGCGCACAGCGCATTAAAAAAGGGGGGTATAGGAGTTGACAGCCCAAGGCCTGTGTGCCATGGTCTCTTTATTACCCTTCGGTTTGAGGTTATTCTTCTGACCTGTACTCACTCTCCTCCTGTAAGATAGCATTTTTCCCTGCAGAATTGCAGATGAGTGCCTTTTATATCCCAAACAGAAAAAAAAATTGAAAGTTGGCTGTAAAGGAAAAAAAAAAAATCTAATGTATGTTTGCTTTAGCACCTGAGGGTCAATAAGGTGACTCCAAAGGATCCATCATGATTACAATTTAAAATCAAGAAATGTCTGTCCACAGAAATGGACCATAAAAGTGGTGATAATCTCAGACCTATACTCCTAAATCTTGTTTGGGGAAAAAGTGCACTCAATCTGCTTTGACAGCCAAAATAAAAAGAACAAAACAGAAACATTAAGTACAAAGGATATCCAGTTTGTCATGATCACAACAGCTGACTCGACTAAAGGCACCACCAACCAGCAAGGCTGCAAGGCTGTAATAGTTTTGAAATATTTGGGTTTTTTTTTAAAAAAGGGGAGTCTAGAGTCAACATTTACATCAAATCATTGCTGCAAAGGCCTTTTAACACCCAAGGGTTCAATCTAAAAACTGTTAAAAAGTATTACAGCACTGAGGTGTTCCTGGTGGGTGGATGCCATCAAAAGAGTCTTTGCTCTTCCTAACAATCAGATGTGGTTTTCCCCCCCCTCAGACCTGAACCTTAAGGAGGCTCTTGAGCTGGAAGGTCATCATCTCCCTGCTGTCGCAGGAACTCATTGGGAAGGACACCCAGTGGCTCGGTGGTTTGGGCAGCACACTGGGCGAGGGCGGCTCGCTGAACTTGGGCCCCGCGTAGCTCGGACTTCCCTGGGTGGCCAGGAGCGTGTTCAAGTGAGACACGGCGCCCTCCCAGTTCTGATCGTAGTTGGTGGCAAAGCGGACAGAAGCACTCTTCTCCGCGGACGCGGCCTGCCGCGCCTCGGGAGACCTGTGGTAGGCCGCGCTCTTGTCGCCCCTGCGGTGGCCATGGTGGTGAAGGCTGCCTGCCCCCCCTGCGGATGCCGCTACCGTCGCCCCGCTCTGGTCGCGGCTTCTCGGCTTAGCCCGGCCAAACTGGTGGTTCTTCTTAGCCAGGGGGCGATCCGGGTGGGAAACTGGAATGTTGTATCTCTCTCCGCCTCCCATGCTGTTTTTGCACTGAGTGTCACCTACAAAAAAAAAAAAATATAATTAATTAATTTAAAAAAAAAAAAGACGAGACCGTTATTTATGTAATCCCCGCGCATGCATTCGCCCTTTAACGGCCGACGTCATCGGGCAAGGCCGTCCAATACGAGCGCCTTCCAATAATAATAAAAAGAAAAACAACAACACAGGGGGGCTACGTGCAGAAACGCCAGACAGCCGGGCCCGCGCCGCCCCTCCCCCACGCCCCGCGGCAGGCAGCGCAGCAGCCCCGGCTCACCTCTTTGTTGTCAGGGGGAAGTTGGCTGAGCGCAGATCCCGCTTCAATCTCTCGCCTCCGACCGGACCCCAGGTCCTCGAAGTAGCCTTCGGTCTACTTCTCGCAGCACTCGTGTGTCCAGCGAGGTCCGAGGTTCTCATGTGCCAGTGAGCGTCGTCTTCTCGTGGAGCCGAGCTGAACATCAATTCACCTCGGCGCACGGTGTTCCGCGAAGTCGGCGACCTGGAGAGGGGGAGGGAAGAAAGAGGTGGGGGGGGGGCCTTTGACACCTCGGACGTGCATATCATATTTATGGAAGGAAAGAAAAAAGGGTGCGTTCGTGGCAATGACAGCTCGTCGAGCCTTGTTTTTTTTGTTAATCCAGAATGCTTCACAACCTCTACTTGGAAAGATGTCAACGACTTTCTATCGGTTTCTGATGAAAATGTAAATTATCGGCGATTATGACAACATGTTACGTAAAAAAAAAAAAAAAAAAGCCCGCAGTGTTTTTTTCCCCCCAGTCTTTGTGTGCCTCTTGGCTTTGGGGGGGTCAAGCCTGACTGCGGCCACTTTGTCCCGTTCGACGACAAACTGTCTACAAAAAAATTCGGTGTTAATAATTAGGGATGCTTGTTAGCGATCCAACCCGGCCGACGACGCGTACGCAGTCGGGGTCGGATTCACTTTCGAGAGAAACCAAAACAAAAGAAACTCGGCTCAACATGGCGGCGGGGGGACGCAAAACAAGATTCTCTTACCGACTTCCTCGAGCTTGGTTGTTGAAGCCCTTCGTCAGAAAAAAAAAAAACTATTAAGACTTCGAAATTCTTCGGCGGACAATGAAGGAAGCACAGCGAGCTATATTCCCTACAAATCCGTCGCCCTCGAAGCTTTTGTGGTGGAAAAAAATAATTTTTTTTTTATTTATTTATATATTTTTTTAAAACCCGGCCGAACCGTCGCCACTCCTCTCGGCTCCCGTCTCCGTCTGAATTGCAACAAAATGGAATCCACAGCGGGGATATGTAGCTGCCTCTAACCCAGATCTGACCAATGGCGCGCCGGAACGAAACGGCTCGACCAATCGGCGAGCTCGCTCCCAGTCGCATTCATGCCCTGTTGCCAGACTGCTGACGTCAATCGCTGGCCGGTCCTCTCTGTCCTTCCTTTGTTGGAGCTCGGGTATTTCCTGAGAGAAGTGAGAGTTGCCGTTGTAAACATCCACTTTTTAACAACAAAAAAACATTCCCACCTTTCGCGCAACCTTACGGGGAAAAAAACCCAACTAAAACTGTGACGCGCAACGTCTCCTGAAGATCTGGCCCGGCGTTAGCTGCGTGTTTACGTAACGACGGTTCCCCCGTGTAAACAACATCGTAGACGGACTCCGAATAATCGAAGTGATTTATATGACACAAAGAATCAGATTTCATGTGTTTTTTTGTATTTTTTTTAATGGTTCAACAGGTCACTGGGTCTGAAGCAGCTGCGAACAGGGTGTGCAGCGGCCCATCCCCCACCTTTTTATACTCTTGGTAAACAAACCTTGAGTACTTACGGAAAGATCATTTATCAGCCCACCTGTCATTTTCCGAACGAGGGCAGGCCTGGGAAAGGGGGCATAATCTCTGTTTGCCCATAATGACTTGATTTCTTCTTTCTTCTTTTTTTTTCTACTTTTTATTCTACTGAATACACGGGGCGCGCCAGCGGCCTTTAGCCTATTGCCACAATCCATAAAAAAAAAAGTGCAAACTGTTGACACTTGTGAAGCAGTTGCACTGGCCGCGCTTTGCAAATTTGCAGGGGCGTGTTGGAGACGTTGTTTGCCAGGCAGGACTTCTCCCCCTCGTTGTTTTTTTTTTTTTTATATTTATTCCAATGGAGCTGCTGCAGCGCCTCGAACCGTTTACAACCCCAGACAGCGCAAACAAAAAAAAAAAAAAAAGTGTGCCACTTTACTCAGCCGGTGACAATAAAAGCACAGATAAGTGTGTCACACTTATGAGACGAAAACAACCTTGAGGCGCTTCATGAGAAGGTGGCCCCACTAGATTTAAAAAAAAAAAAAAAAAAGAAAAGAAAAAAGGCAGACGAGTGAGATCAGTTCCGGCTTGGTTTAAAACACGTATTGCTTCATTTGTAGCTCAGGCGTTTCTCAAGTCCCTATATGCGATGCCAAATATTTAGGCGCATCAGAGTGAATGTATGACTCTTGTGATCTTAAAGACATTTAAAAGCGCGGGATTATGGCTGGAATGGTAAAAGTTGTGTCTTACACAAATATAAACTTTCTTTTTTGTGCAAAGGTTATAAAAGCAGAGAATGGCTGCGCAGTCAAACTCTACAAAATACCGAAATTGCCTTCAAAAGGCCGGATTACCAAGAGACGCATTTTTGTTCATCTCATAGTTTTGGATGACTTCTCAGTTATTCTAAAATGTAGGAAACAATGGAAATAAAGAAAAGGCATTCTGCGATAAGGTGTGCGCAAACGTGTGTGTTTATATAACCTGGTCTATGTGCCAACCTCACCCTTAATGCTGTATCTAATTTATTTTCATTACATTTGTTGTTGTTTTTTTCTTCTTCTTTTAAATCTGATCTTGTCTTTAGTTTGTGTTTGTTTGCCTGTCCCGTCGTTCCTCGAGTGGCTCTCGCGACGTCCCGCCGGTTCAAGCTTTTGCCGAAAACAAAACAGCTGGATCAATCGGCGCGTGTCCAAGTCCGCGCTCGCGCTGCCCCCCTCCTTGCCTCCGTCGACGTATCTGGATTTCAAGAGTTGTGCAACACATGTCAGCTGGTGTTCGGCTGAAGGCCGTGGAAGGACACTCCCCGCCCCAGAGCCGAGCAACCTTTTGGGGGTGGGGTGCTGTGCCGTTCAAGAGTCGGCTATCTATGGAAAGTAGGCCACCGCGAGGCTTCTGTAGGTCACACAGAACGGAGGAGGAGGGCAAACCTCTACATTTGACTGGCTGCAGGGGCCTTGCAGCGTAAACACGTCACAGATATGGTGAATGCGAAGAAGGACCGCCCTGCAGAGTGGAAAAGCAAAAAACAAAAATAACTACTGGGTTTTTTTTCTACATCTCACAGATCCGCCACCCCAGACTCTCTCTCTCTCTCTTTCTCTCTCTCTCTCTTAGTTTTCTCTCTCCCCCTCTCGACCCCCAACTTATTGGCGCTCACAATGATGAGGGACCGGTCCAGGTCGGCGCCGCGTTACTTCCAAAAATGTTTTTGGAAGTGAAACACACACCCGCTTGAACGATATCTCCTCTGATCCGGGCTCCGCCCCCTCTCCCTCGCACACACACACCTCACATTTAAAAGGCAGATAGCTCCGAATGGCCAGACGTGAACAGAGGGCTGACGTCTGGAATTTTCACTTCACTTTTTTTTCTCTCTTTTTTTTTTTTTTTACAGTTAAAGTAATGCTTCCTTCGCAATACAATGGACATGCCGGGTTTTTACGTTGACGGGAAAGTTTGTGCTGTGCTTTGATAATTCTTAATACTCCAAAAATAACCACAGATACAGTGTTCTAAACTAAAGTGAAAAGGAGATATGTACATGTAGATGACTTGTGCAGGTGTGGTAGGATAGGGTAGTGCAGAGCGGTGCAGAAGTGCTGAGGTACGGCAGGGAATCAATAAAACATTGGACACCAGTGGAGCGTTCAGCCATGGTGGAGTTGAGAGAGTCGGGACCTACTGAGTGCATTGTTGACAAAATGCCTAAATAGTTTGTTTTTTTTAATGGAAAAAAAACTTGTCAGGCACAATAATTGCACGTCTGTATTCACCATTTTAGGTTGACACTGTAAATTTGAAAACGCACATCCTCAAATTATTATCCCAAATTGTTTCTCACAGTAAAATACAATTAATCATGAGGCATTAAGGTTGTTTTTTTTTTTCTCTTCCTATTCATATCATGCTCAGTTCATTAGAGATGTGATACCACTGTTAAAAATTCTGGCAATCTGGACGCAAAGGGGGAGACACGCCATTTAATCCGGCTGGATCAGTCTGGAATTGCAGAGGAAACCCCCGGCGCTCAGGTCCAGGGTGGTTTCTCGAAAAGACACGGCGTGCCCGGATGAAGTGATCCGGCAGATAATTGAACATCTCAGGCTTGGTTCCGTGCTGCTGCCCTGCTCTGCCCTGACGCACGAGGCCCGACACTGACTGAGGAGGAATCTTATTGGAGTGTGCTGTTCGCCCCCTTAATCACATTTCCTGCCTCTCTGCTCTGCTCTATCAGGTCAGAGGAGGACGAGGCGCTGCCGGTGCGCCCGGTCTCAGCTAGTGTCTTGACTTTAATGGCATAATCACCGCCTGTTTCACCCCTATATACAAAGACACAGCAAAAAAAAAAAAAAAAAAATGAAAAAGGCCGCCTGTGACCCAAATCCATGTAATTTGATATATTTGTTAGTCCCAGTTAATATCTTATTTAGCGTACTTTTCTCTAAATTGAAAGGCTAAAATGAGAGCGATTCATTTAAGAATGCCTCAGGAATGTCATTTTCTGACCTGATTAAAATTGTTTTTATGAAGCAGTAATGTGCTTTTCATCCGGCGGGGCACAAGCTAAATTAAGCCATGCACATTAACAGGGGGAACTGCGCGGCGAGGAAGACTTTATATTTGTGAAGGATAAATGTTAAAGCACTCATCAAGCTTTCAATCCATCACTACCAGTGCGGCATTCACTGGCAGGTGTATGGAGACGCTCATCCACTAATTTATGGTTGCTTAGCAGCGCCCTCCGTTGTGCTGGAAACTGTATTGCACCCTGACTCGGAACACACAAACTGTGCCCACTCTGGACACGGCAGGAAAACTTTCCTCAATCAAAATCCTTCTCAATCGGCAGCAAAGTTCAATACTAGCTGCAGGCGAAGTGTAATTGATTTTCCATTCTAATATTCACACTCATGACCCTTCAATTGACAAAGCAGAGACATCTTTATTCCTCATACCTCGCGCCGGTCCTTCCCGTCCGCAGAGGGCCAGCAATTATTCTTGCGATCCCTCAAGCGGTATCTTATAAAATAGCACGTGATCTTTCAAAGGGTGGATGTGTGTGTGTGTGTGTGTGTGTGTGTGCGTATGAGTGATGCTATAGATAATGTCTTTCAAATGAAGATGAGTGAGTGGAAAGTGATTGTTAAAAGGCCTGGAAGACAAATGTGGCTGCACAGAAAGCAAAGGTGGGAGGTTGGGTAAGAAATAGGGAGGTGGGGGAATCAATAGTTTCAGCTTGAAAGCTCGACGTTGCTTCACAAGACAAGTTTCAAATATTATTTTTTCTTCAGTGCAAGCATGGATGACTGCTTTACACCTATAGATAGAGGGGTAAGACATCTTTCCTTCCATTTCCGCGACATGGTTTTTCACACTTCCCTTGAGTGGTTTCCTGCCCCGGACACGGCCTGACCAGCCCGTCCGAGAGTCAGTCTTCCGTCGCTTATGTGCACCTATGGAAATGTTTGACTTCGACTGCCCGGACTCGCATCGGCGACACAACAGACCCTCTGCTTCCATCTCATCCCGCACTCTCATCAGAGACACCAGCCCTCATCATCGTGCTTCAAAAGAAAGTCATTTGGCGTGGGTCCTCCCTCACTCTCTCTCGCTCTCTCTCTAGTTCTCTCTCTCTCTAGCTCTCTCACTCACCCTCACTCTAACCGCGCGTGTGTGTGTCTCTCTCTCTCTCTCCCTCTCTCGCTCTCAGTCACCATCACAGCCTCCCTCCTTATCTTTCTGCCACCGCTGCTTGTCAGGTCCACAGATCTGCGCGGCCCCGCCGTAGCTGCTCCGCTGGCCTCCTCGTCGCTCACGCCAACTCGAACAGGGTAAGCGCCGGGGTCTCGGGCTCGTCGCGGGCTCGTCGCTGGGTGACCTGGCGAGTGGCCACGGGCCAACGCGACTGACATCCAGGGGAGGATGCTGCTCACGGCTTTTTTTTCCTCGCAGCGGTAACCTCTGCACCCGGCTGGGGCGGGTGTGGGGGGTGGATTTTTGGAGGGAGAACCTGGCCTGGCGTGCCTTGTTTTCGGAGCGAGCGCCGCCACACGGGGCGAGTCCCTCGAGAGTCCACGTCTGCTTTTTGCGAGAGCGGCTTGTGACATTTTGAAACAGTGTGGCGGGCTGCAACGGTGGCTCAAGGGCTCATTGCCACATCATATTTTAGCAGGCGTGTCGCCAGCAGTGTGACGAAAATGGACGTGCTTTGTGGGCTCATTTTGATGTTCACATCAAGTTCTCTGCACGCGTGGCTGCTGTTGTCGTTGCTCTGCCGTGCCCACCGTGCGCAACATCATTTGTGTCCTTGTCACTTCACTTTTAGTGCTCGTTTAGCTCTTTCTGTGTTTTCAGTCTGTCCGTTGTGTTTGCGCATTTCATTTCTGCATATTTTGTGTCTGTTTGCTGCTGTGCTGAGTGAATTTCCCCGTCGTGGGATTAATAATTAATCTGATCTAATTTATTTATTTATTTAATTATCGCTTTAAGGATAATTCAGTGTTGAGAGTTAAGAGCACAGCAGTCTGCCATTCAAGACTTTCACCGAGAGTGAGGAAAGAGAAGAGCCTGAGGTGGTGCAACAGCCACAGCGCCTGCACCCATGTGGCCTTCAGTTGAATTGAGAAAGATTGTCCCTCAAGTCAATAGGCGCCTTTTTGGAAAGCAATAAGCTTCTATGACTGTTGCCCGAGTTTGTTGCTTTCATAAGGGAATATCTGTGTGTGTGTGATGTGTGTGTGTGTGTGTGTGTTTTCCAATGAAGAACAGGCATAAAAGTGACTGAAAACAGATTACCTGCAAAACAATGTAATAAAGGATTCTGATTGGTTGTTTGTTTGATGCTTCCACACTGAGATTCTGCCACTTTCTCTACAACGTTTTGCTGCATTTCCTGCAAGATTACTGTGCGCTATACTTTCCATGTGTCTGTGTCACATATCTACCTAGAGTGACAGATTATTAAAAAAAACCAATAATCATATGTGGCCACTCCCACGTTTCACAGAATTGTTTATTTCGACCAAATCCTCTCACATCAGCTTCCTATGCTTAGTTTAATCTGTTACATGCGGGAGGCGGCTCTCTCAAGTAGATTGTTCAATTCAGTGGTGACCTTCACCCGTTGATTGAGTGCCCTTTTCAAATGAAATCCCATGTTATTCCAAAAGGGGGCAGCGTTCCTTATGCTGCTCGCTATAATCAGCCTACTAAACCGAGAAAAAGAAACGGCAACAAACAACAAACACTCGTCTATTCTCTGCAAGTAGCTGGGACTTATTTACAGTGAAGTCAAAGCCAAAGTTGTGTTAATCAAATAATGATCCTATTGTCTGCAGCTGCATATTTTTGTGCTGACGCTCTATTTTAATTTATTATGCTAGGTTTTTTTTGTTTGTTGTTATTTTGCGCTGCAGAAAACGAACCTACTGTGAACCAGTTTTAACGGCGTCAGGCCAGTTTATCATGTTCCTGGTATAGTGATAATAATGATAATATTAAAAATGAAATCAGGTCATAGGATGAAACAAGATATTGTAATGTCTTTGCCAGTGTAATGGGACACACACACACACGCGGTTTCCTTCCTTGGGTCAAGGAAATTTCAATTCCAAAATTCATTAAAGCACAAAAAAAAAAAAACTAGCACAATCTGCTCATTTGTGAGCGGAAGTGGCAGCCAGAAATAATAAGAAACTGACGGCGTGCATTAAATTAACTTTTTCATGCTTTGAACTTTATTTATTCATTTATTTAACTCCTGTCAGTAAGCTGGAACTGAAGGGTGATTTAGGGAGCGAGAATAGAAATAAACAGGAGACGCATTGCAACTACATACAGTAGCAAAAGTACACGTAGTGCAAATGTCAGTTAATAATGATCAGGCATCGCAGGTTTTAAGAACGACGCCAAACTCACCGTTGCGACGCAAGTGCTGTTCTACGCGGACCGTGCTCCTGAAATTTAGATTGAAAACAGGTCATTGTTCTTCGGATCATTTTATTGCTTGTTTAAAACCCTGATCTCTGAGGCCCCTATCTCCTCAATATCAGCATTAGACGATGCAGTAATGGTTATTGTCTGTTTGCTTTGACTTCCAAATGACTTTCTGTCTTGTCTCACAAATGTTAATGTTCCTTTTAAGGCACCAGTTCAATATTGACAGAGAGAGGAAAAGTAATCGCATTTTCTGCTAATTATTTTTTTTTCTTTCTTCTTCTCCTCCTCCACAGGAAGCCGCCGCCTCTCTCATCCCGCTGGCGTGAAAGGCATCAAGGTGAAAGTTTGTCACTGTCAAAACACAAAACAAAAACTAATGTATTCAAGTGAAATAAGTTGTAGTATTTTTCCTGTGTGACGTTACTGTATTTATTGAGTTTTATTTATTTAGTTACGATGAAAATAGTCAAGATCAACAATACCAGTTGTCCTTTTTCTTGACGTAAGGTTGATTTGATGATGGAAAGGAGAAAAAGAAAACATGGAAGGATAAATTGTTGATACATTAAGATAGGTTTTATGTATTATATTAAATGAGGTTTTATGCAGCTTTAGTGAATGACGGTTTTTTTTCCTAATTACATTCAGGTTAGTTCAGAGCAACTTCAGACGGCAGAATGTCAGGTTTCCCCTGAAGCTAACGGACTTGCATCACCGCAAACACATATTCCGTTGTCAGTGTGCTTATTTTCTGACATTATTAGCTAATAGTTGAAGTGGATTCATGTTGGCAGCTGGAATCTTAGCTCACTCGTCCACCAGGATTCATCCCGATGTGTTTGTGCCTGTGTTTTACCTCGCAGGCAACATGTCCTGTGGGAACCTGTCGTGCTTCATGGTCCTTGATCGGCCGGAGAAGACGGCCATTGGCATCATCTGTTACCTGGCGGGGCCGCTGACCTTCCTGGAGAATGCTCTTGTGCTGGGGGTGATCGCCTCCAACGCCGCCCTGCGGCAGCGGCCCTCCTTCCTGTTCATCGGCAGCCTCGCCCTGGCTGACATTTTTGCCAGCGGTTTCTTCACCATCAGCTTCCTGAACTTCCACTACCACGGCCTGTGCGACGGCCCCGACGCCTACCTCTGGAAGCTGGGTGGCGTCACCATGGCGTTCACCGCCTCGGTGGGGAGCTTACTGCTGACTGCCCTGGACCGCTACCTCTGCATCCACCGGGCCTCCGGGTACAAGACGCTGCTGACCCGCCGCCGGGCCCTGCTGAGCCTGCTGCTTCTCTGGATCATCACCACTTTGATTTCCTTCCTGCCACTGATGGGCTGGAGGTGTTCCACAGATCTCGATCCACCCTGCTTGCAGCTCTTTCCCTACATCAATAAAAGCTACCTGGCTTGCTGGACCGGCTTCATCCTGGTGCTTCTGGCTCTTATCCTGGTGGCTTATGCGTGTATCTTATGGAAGGCCCACCGCCATGAAGCCTCCATGACCAACCTTCAGGTAGTAACAGGGACAGGACAGGCCCGCATGAGGATGGATATCCGCCTGGCACGCACCTTTGGCTTAATCCTGCTCATACTGGTGGGCTGCTGGCTTCCCGCACTCTCCTTCATGCTTGCCGACATCTGCCTGAAGCTGACCCGCAACCAAAAGAGAGCCTTCGCCTTCTGCAGCACGCTCTGCCTCCTAAACTCTGCAGTCAACCCGCTGTTGTACGCTCTCCGTTGCAGGGAGCTAAGAGACGCTCTGGTGCAGCTGCTCCAGTGCTTGTATGGGTCTGTGAGGTGTAATAAACCCAAAAGGGATAGGCATGCCAGCATGCCCTCTGGAATAGACAACAACTGTGCGGCCATCTCTGAGGACGAGACGCTCAGAACCACCACGTTTATGTCAGTTTCAGAAAAGGTGAACAAGCGGCAGCTCGAGCTGGAATGATGGAGCGGGCTCGAAGAAATGTGTTTATGGCAGGGCCAGGTCAAACTGGTGGTTTTTAATTAGTCCTGGGCAAGGGAAGGAGGAAAGGAGGGGAGGGGGTACTCTTTAGCAAGGTAGATCAACATATAAATAGATAAATGGTTAAATAGATCATTAAAGGCAAGCTGGATGGAACCAACCTCCTGCCCAAGTCATTAAAAGCATGACTCAGCGGGACTGTGAGAGGACCTGCCACAGACTCGCTGTATGTGCAACATGAGACTGTTTTTACTGTAGACATATATACTGTATATGTACTGTATATATTTATAGAAATATCTAAAAAATATTTAAGTACAAATTTTTGATCTCGTGAAAGTTTTCAAATTAAACTGAATCAGGAATTAAGTTTGCATTTTGTCCGTCCGGCGTGAGCATTTTTAAATTGGTACTGGGAGGATTTTTGAGTTGCAATAACACCAGATTTACTTCTGTATATATATATATATACACGTCATTTCAAAGGAACATAAGGTTTGTTTGTTTTTTCTTCCTGTCACTCTTACAAGTATAGGTTGTGTCAAAGTAGGTTTTCCAGGTCTTCAAAACAATGTATGGTTTGCTTCGCACATTTCCAAAGCTAACGCACAACGTATGAATGCATTTGTAGACACCCTCGCCTGCCACAATGTTATTAGTTAGAACTAAATAAAACTAATTCAGTATGATACAACAGCCCTGCGTGAGGGCCACTGTGTTTGGTTCTGATGACTCTGTTTGAGAGAGGTGTTTACTTGTTTTCACGGTCATTTTGGAGACTGCGTGGGGAATATACTTACACACTGATCAGCGTGTCACCATGTTTACCACAGAATATAATGAACACCGCCGCAGCAAATCACCCCTTTGGGAGGGAATATATGTTGGATTTGTATTCAGTCTGTTTGAGAGAGCTGCTGACATACTTTAATGATTCTTATTGGGACTGTAATTTGTGGTGCTGTCGAACTGTAATGGGTTATACGGAGAAGTGTCCCTGATATTTTGTCCCCCTAATGCACAGGAGTGAGAGGGCCGATATTCATTGTAAACATGTCGTGGATTTAATGTTCGGGCTGATCGGCGTATGTAGAGGCGCTCCTTGTATTTTGTCCATCCATTTTCTTATGAATTCGGGCAAAACAAAAATTATTAGAACATCTTACGATAAATTCAAATCATTTGGTTTACTCTCGAAACTCTTCCGTGTCTTTTCATTTGTATAGCGAGGTGGTAAGATTACAGCTTTTAGTGCACAATCAGGGTCTAAATCCAACTTGGGGAAATATATACATATATATAAATATTTTTAATCTAACTAAAGCAAGGGTTTCATCATTAACCCCGCAGCAATTTTATATTTAAGTGACACACTCAGAGTTAGAAACAAACAAACCCACAAAGATCTACTGCATTTTGATGCAACAGAACCATTGTTTGTCACATGTGTTCCGGTTCGCTGTGAGTACAAATTTGATGGAAACATGAACTTAATTTTTCTTCTGGCTGAAAGGTACAGCATTATTATACAAAAGAAATTGTTTAAGAATTTAAGCAGCTGCATAACTCATATTGCTGTATGAGTCCATTACTGCCGATATGAGAGTGGGTTTAAATTGCTTGCTAAAATACAATAAAAATCATATATTACCTGGAGCTAAGCTAAATTATGACAGATGGTAGTTTAGTTACCGTGAGCATGTATAAAAGTGGCCTGATGCTTGGTGGCTATAAGTAAATGTACTATGTGTTTACACACAATACATTTGGATTTATAATATACATTTGACACACAGAGCATGATATCTCAGTGTTAGGCCCTACACCATGTGATGAATTTGTATTTATGTTATAACTGCATGACATGTAATTTTTAGGCTGTTATCTGTTTAAATGTTTGTCGCGAGCGCGTCTAATGGCTGATGCTAAGTCCTGACGTTATCGGCTCAATAACTGATGTGACGAAAGGAACTGATGAACTGAGCCAATTAACTATCGAACTGAGCTGCTGAAATCTGCCAAAAAATAAGAGAAGTGGGAAAGGGAAAGCTGCTTGGTCACTTACTGGAATCCACATCAGATTTCCATTTATGAGGAACCCTCTGCCTGGAGGTCTGAGGCGCCGTGCTCTGTTAAATCTATCCTTCGGAATTTTTATCAAATGGCTGAATTTTCACACTAATGCTCACTGTAACTCTTATTTTCCTTCTATCTTGCTATATCTCATGTTTACATTCAGTTCATGCATCACCTGCTTTTACCGTAAAGCGGTTTATGACACTGTTTTTGGCAGGTGCCATTTCAAAATAAAAAAAAATAAAAAAGAAAAGTCATGACGACGTCCAGTCATTTTCAAGTGGGGGAGCTGCATAAAGAAACATAACTTGAGAGGAAGTTGACTGTAGAACATTTGATGCACATTAGACAATACAAAACAACCCATCAGGAACCTCGCTGTAGATTAAGAATAAAGATCTACCAGAGCATGATTCACTGTCGTCAAGGCATTACTGATTCAGTCACGCACGCTGCTCGTTAGGCAGGTCTGTCGTGGTGAAGACTGATCAATGAGTCTCCAATGTTTGTTAGTAGTAAGAGCTAATCAGACACATAAGTTGCCTGTTATGTAATTCCACTTGCTACAATCAAAAAAAAAAACTTGAAGACATCGCTCGAAAAGAAACCCTTGCTGGAAATGAACCCTTCTATGATTTGCGATTTGCTTCTATGATTTGCTATGTTGTGCGTTGTGTGTTGTGATTTATTCGCCGGTAAGACACACGTAGCATGTTGCCGATAAAGAACTAGTGTCAGAGTGTACGCGCGAACTCGTGAAGGTAGATCTCGCAACCTCTCAAGTTTAAAATTCGCACCCTTCATTGAATGACAAAATACTTGCAACGTTCTCACGCATGTGGAGCTCAAGTGCTGACCTTTGGCATCGGCGGCCGGCAGAAAGGTGGAGACTGATTGCTCGTTTGTGTGCGAGTGCTTGTCGGTGACGTGTGCAGCGGTATGGGGACCCTGGGGGGTGGTCGGTGGGGGGGTTGCCTGTCCTATCTGCACATGAATGCCGGCACGCCACAAAAGGCCCCATGCATGGGAGGATTTCACACAATGTTCACCACATGAATCCAAGCAGCGTGTCGAGGCGAGAGGGACACATGCCAGGGGAGAGAACGAGAACACACACACACACACACACACACCAGAACGCGCTTTGCAAATAGCGACGACTGGCAGCTGAGGTGGAAGCACGAACTTACGTAAAGGCCGGGTAAGAAGATAGCCAAGGGCCCGAGTCAGCCAGTATGATTAAAAATAATAGCAGACTATACCTGATTTGGACTCTTTATATATTTGAATACAAGCGCGTTTATCGGTAATTCTCCCTTGTCTGAAGGAACAAAATAATAATGGCCAGAGAAATATTGATTTTTTTGTTTGTTTGTTGTCTGCATAAGAGTTTTACAGTGACATAGAAAATTGACTTTTTTTCTGTATCTTCAGCATATGAGTTCTTTGCGTTATTGCCAAGAACATACTGTTTTTAGTGATGTCACGTTGATGTGCGCCTTTCACCGATAAATTCTGACCAGTTCATCCCTTGAATTAGAGTGGATGTTTGAGACAAATCTGAATAAATTCCATTAAGGGGGAGATGTTCCTGGGAAAAAATGCACTCAGAATAATGAGACACACACTGACACACACATTTACTGTAGATTGGAAACCCTAAACATATTTCCGCTGGCCACAGCCGTCACGGAGGCTTAAAAATACACACTTCTGCTGAATAATCAATTTTGAGAATTGGCGTCTGTGTAATGCTGAGATATCTCTACAGTGACATGTTTTTCACGGCTTTTGTTGACCTACGCAAGTTGTAAAAGTTATTCAGTAACACCTCATGCAAGTTTGAGGAGCGATTCGTGATTCCACAATGCCGGTTTCAGTTGCTCCAGTAAGACAATTGACTGTTTCCAGGGTGTGCCACAATAGGAACTGTGCAGAAAATGTAGCTTTGAGAAAAAATCTATTCTGCAGCATAGATCTAAAATGCAATAAAATAGACCCAAATTTAAAAAACAACAACAAACAAACAAACAAACAAAAAAAACATCCTCCATATAAGGCTGTCAACCGTGGAACACATTAGCAACTCAAATCAAACTAATTCCAGGCTGGCTTAAAGATAAATAAATGTTTAAAATTAGCAATAGTTATAAACTCTGTCGAGCACAGCAAGTGCATTTTAAGCACTGGAACTTTTTTAAAATTGCAACCATCTCTATCAAATAAAATAAAACTTAACTAAACCAAAAGATAAAAAAAGGCAAACAAGATAATTACCACCCAGTATGGTGGCCAGCATGTCTCTTCAGTTTAAAACGGACAGGCCCCCCCTTAAATCTTCCTACATTTAACATTTTTTATTAAAAAGTCACACTCAGCTAGTCGGATGTGACGATGTTCTAGTGTTGTTGTTTTTCTATGACAGGCTTTAAATTTGGGGTATTTGACTGTTGTCTTGACAGCGCAATACACTGGAAGACCTCTTCATCTTGGGTTATGGAAAACTGCAACTGATTAAATGGGGAAATCACCGAGAGATGAATTAAATGAACTTGCTCTGGTACTTTATGCATGCAGGTACACGACTGCGGAGCCACGTTCGCATCGTCAATATCCTGCTGATTCCCCCATCAACTCTACTTTGTATTTCACTTGCAGAAAATTGTGGAAAATAAACTCGTCTGCTTTGATGTCCCGTGACATCATACAGTCTTGCATGAGCGTGGCGTCCATGGGGATTCGGCTGTTGGCGACGTCAAAACATGCCCATTCATGTACGTGGCTTTTTTTAGGGAAGAGAAAAGGGGAAATGCATTTTTCTGGGACAACTTGACAACCTAAAATTGTTCATGTTTTTCACACGTAAAGCTAGTCTCTGACACCGAGCAAGAAGCAGCTATCCTTTCATTGTATTTACCCTGTAGAATAAGGGGTACATTTTGTTAATTCATTGATGATAAACAAATAAAGGGTGAAAAGTTCAAACTCCATTTTATGGTTTTTAGCCTTATCGCGCTGCAGCTCTATATAGTATCTCATTTACAACATACACAAGCCAAGAGGAGAGTGTATTCAACCCATAAATGTGTGACGCTGTGATTGTACATCATACAGCCAGTGAAAGCTTGGTTGATGAACCATCAAAGAGAAAGGTGGCAAGCCAGACCAAAGTACGTCCATTCATTTGAATGGCACATTTCTTTTAGAGAAAACATAATGTAAAATTAAAACTTATCGCTAAATTGAACTGGATGGCTGATTTTTTATTCTTTTTTTTTTTTAAAAGTCGCTTGGAGTTTAGAGGCAGCTCGCCAGCAAAACACGTACAAAGCATAATTCGCTGATATCAAAGCATGTCCATTCATTTTAATGGCAAAAAAAAAGAAATTGCTTGATATTTAAAAAAAAGGTTGAAAAAGGTTAAAGCTTTCCCAACATGACTTCTAGAGGCTGACTTGTTGTTCGAATGGTTTATGTAATTTAAAGTATGCAGAAGTATTTAACCAAAAAAAAAAAGTAAGATTACACCGAGACATCCACAGTTCATGATGTAGATTACATGTAACCACCTGATTTACCTTCCCACCGCCACCAGACGTCCTGCGTGAACCTTCAATTTGAGTTCAATTGAAAACAACCACAAAAAAAAAACACAATAGGGGGGTGAGAGCGTCAGAGCGCAGCTTAAATACGAGAGGAGCCGCTCACACTTCTGAATCGTTACAAAACTACATCTTAAATATTAAGAGTGGAGAATACGTCTGGCTCACATTTACGGACGCAGGACGCGTAGTGTTAGAAAAAAGTATACGCAAAAAGTCGAGGGCTCCCCTCCGCCCTCGAGTGGTAGCGCCCGCCATAGTGACGTTTTAAAAATTCAGCAGGCAGGGTCGGCAGTTGGCTATCTACTCAGAGAAGAAAATCCGTTGTTGTGGAAAGGAAGAAAGGCTCAAGCTATCCGAGGGACGCCGAACGCACCGACGCGAAGCACCGAACCCCGATTTGTTGCGGGTCGTCTCTCTCCAAAGCTTGCTCTTTTTTTTTTTTCTTTCTCCCCTCTTCTCCCCCGTTTTGTTTAGCGAACATGGCGTGTGGAGCTACGTTAAAGCGCTCGATGGAGTTCGAGGCCCTCCTCAGTCCCCAGTCTCCCAAGCGGAGAAGGTGCAACCCTCTACCGGGGACTCCCAGCACTCCGTCCCCGCAAAGATGCAACCTCCGTCCCCCGGTCGACAGTCCGACGCATTCGATGTCCCCCCCGGCCACGGGAGGCGAACACAGACTCACCCCAGGTAGGATATTTCATCAAATGTGTCGCCCCCCCACCCCCCCCTCCCTCCCCGCCTGCGTTTCGGCGGTGGGTGTCATGGGGGAGGGGGTTTGGGTGGAGTGGAATGGATAGCTAGCTGGTAGTGAGAATCAGAATGGGGGTTGGAGGCTAAGCGTTAGCAGCGGCTAACGGCGGCGCTAGCCGGCTCTGGTGTCGTCGCTGAGTTCCGCTGCGCTGCTAATTTCACTCGCGCAGAGAAATGCTCGGGCGCTGAGCCGCCGCCGCCGCCGCCGGTGCTGGTGCTGGCGGCGGTGCTGGTGGTGGTGCTGGTGGTGGTGGGGGACGACGTGACTGTGTGGATAATGCCGGCTTCGTCTTGCCGGCCACGCGAGTCGACGGCAAACCCGAGTTGTGGCGTCAATTGACGAATTGATAAGCTCACGCCAAGAGAGACAAAGTTCGGTCGCTTTGTAAATGTAAATACTCCATTCCAGCGCCGGCACAGTTAAGTGGCGATAACAGCCTGGACAAATGGCACCAGTGATTTGGAAAATATTAGCTTTTTTTTTTTTTTTTAGCTCATTAATATATGAAATTAAACATTAACCGCTAATGTGGCATGGTCCACACCAGGCTCTGGTAGACTACTAACAACTTGGGAATAATACAGCCTGTTGGCTACCCTGAGAAGTCAAAAGGCAGCAGCAGCAGCAGGCACATCATCGCCAGCCATTAATTAAAAGCTGCCTGGGTAATGTTCCCCAGCTCTGAGTGCCACAATTGTCTTTCATGGAGGTGGGGGTGTTGCCATGTTCACCACAGCCATTCCTGTTCCTCCTTCGGCCTGGGAGGCATTGTTCATTTCCTTCATGCATGCATGTGCTTCTCCCATACTGGCTAGAAAATGAAGTGTGGGACGGTTGCGAGGCGCATGAGTGGACAATAAGATAATTGCCTAGATGCATCCACACGGCACCCGACCTGGGGTTTTATCGCGTGTGGTTTGTCCCGCACATGGCGGCATCACAGCAGAGTGGCCTAATCCCCGTGCCCTTTGAATTAGATTTAGTTCTTTTTGCATTGTTCTCCTGGCAAGATGACACGGAGAGCGTCCATCTTTCATAAAGAATTCCAGGGACGTTTTTTTTTTTTTTTTTACAGAGGGGGACTCGTGCGCACATGCAGGTGTTGATGGAGATGTCATCACAGCCGGCTTCCCGTGGAATGCATTCATTTATGCTCGGATGGCGTAAAATTCCTAATGACTTGGGACCTATTAGATTCAGAGGCGGCGCAAGTCATTTCCATTTAGTTGCAGAAGACAAAGGGTGAAGGTTTATTTTCTTTCCCCCCGTTGGGGGCTCCTGTTATTTATGCAGTCTGACTTATTATTATGCCTCTACAGATTGGTGTTCATAGTGTAGCACTGTTGTGTATTAGCAGTCCTCAAAATGAATCATTAAAATCAATTTTTCTCAAGGTTGTCTGGTCCGCCCTTGTTTATCCAGCCCGACTTTCATTTTAAGAATTCAACAGGCCTCCCCTTGTGTTAGATTTCCTTCACATTTGCCTGGCTGGCTGAATTACAGCACGGCAGCTGCACGGGGTGAAGCGATGTTTGTTGCTGACATGTGGTCCAGATAACAGGTATTATGCTCACCTTCACCCAGAAAGAGGCCCCTCCCGGGACCGTTGCCGCGAGCCTGACGTTCTGCTGTGGGTTTCCAAGTGAAAGCATTTTTTTTTTTTGTATTTAGCAAAAGGTCAGCTGTCATCCCTCCACTCTTCCCACACAGCTAGTCAGGTTTGCTTGTTGTGATGATGTATGTGTGCGCGCGCGTGTGCGGGCGAGACACAAAAGGCATCCTTGGATAATTATTTCATGATGTTGATAGGATCACCTTCGCTTATTCCACTCTGCCTCGTTCCTGTGCTACCGGTCGGGGCTTGTGCTTTTGTTAAAATTCCCCGAAATGACGGATCAGATTTGTTGACCTCCAGGGGCTCGATGTTGCCTAAAGGGCTGGGCCAGTTGACTGCTGCATGGTTTATAACGTGGATGGAGTACAAATGGCTCCTGCTGCAAGTGAGGCTGGGCATCCTGGGCTAAACGCATCCTGCCGCCTGGTCAGGAAGCCGCTCGCTCGGGCTGAGGGTAATGATGCATTTTATTTTGACGGACATATCGACCAGGCCACCAGTTTGTGGAGGGCTAACGCAAACTTTTATATCACCATGCAGTTGAAGTTTATCCAGCACTGGCTGCGAGTGCGCCCATTTTTAAATGTTCTCATTTGACCCCAAAGCCCAGGGTATCTGGTGAAAACGAAAACTGATCCAATACAGCAACGTCTCGTTTTTTTCGTTATTTAAAATCGGCAATAACTCACTTCTTGGACATCACTTGGATCATTCCTATGCATGGAAACATGAGCCTTGGGGATTGCCATGGTACCGGGACAACTGAGTCTCTAGAGATGATTTGACAGAAAGAAGCATGGCAGGACTTTATTTATTCTTTAGTACAAAAGCTTCTTGGGTGTCAGTTACTTCCCATTTCTGTTGTACCTCCAACTGTTGGTGATCATAGTTGAGTCCTTAACCGCAGAAGGCCAACTTGAAGTGACCCATAATGCATCACATGCTACTTCCCAGCAGTCGGGACATTCAAAACCCAACTCCCCTCATGATCCCTTGGCAGTGGAGGGTGAAATGAAATGAGTCAGCTTTGTTTTCTCTCCACCATGTCCAATCTATCTCGCCGATCTCTTGTCGTATTCAGTGTTTTGCCAGCGCCTAAGCCTTTTAGCTGAGGCTTTCACCACTGTGTTCCCTTGGCTCCCGGAAGTGTCTGTGATTGATTGCTTGGCCTGGTTGTGGCAGGGTCATTGTTGCCAAACAACGCCCACTGAGCTACTAGTAGTTGGCAGAGGTGGAGGGGGGGGGGGGGGTCACTTGTCCGTCAAATGTAAGGAGTACTGACATGTCCAGGAGTGTTTATACTACCTAGTGTGAAAATGTTAATGGACTAAATCCAGTCAAATTAATACATCTATACACTGCTCATAAAGACGAGAGACGCTTTCAACTATTTATACCCAATTATAAGAGACTGATGTCGTGGGTGAGTCCCTCGCCTTGTCTGCTCGCGTAGCTCGCACACATCAATAGAAAAGCAGATAATGGCACATAATTGTAGTGCCGGCGAGTTTTTTTTTTTTCTAAATGGTAAATGGGCTTGATTTATAAAGCGCTTTTATCCCAAGCACTCTACAATATTAGCTCATTTACAAACCTACACAGGCTGATGATAGAGAGTCACTCAAAGTACCAACCTGTTTACAAGGAGCAAATATATATCCTCAAGGATGCTCCAGCATGGTGTGTGTGTGTGTGTGTGGAGCGTGTGTGTAACCACTCGGCAAACCTCAGACGGGATTTTCAGCGCAGTCAAGAACAGCGGTGTGTGTTACAGTCTGGGGCTGAGGCCTGTCTGCAGTCGCACCTTCAAATGACGCTGATGTCATGGCAAGCTGGGAGCAGAAGTGAAAGTGATAGTCACAAGATCAGAGTGTGTAAGTGTGTGTGTGTGTGTGTGTGTGTGTGTGTGTGTGTGTGTGTGTGTGTGTGTGTGTGCGTGTGTGTGTGTGTGTGTGCGGAGACTTTCAGGTTTTTAGTGAGTCATAACAGGCTCTTGCATCAGTTTTCTCATCTCTCTCTTTCTCTCTCTCTCTCTTTTTCTCTCTCTCTGTGTGTGTGTGTGTGTGTGTGTGTGTGAATATCAATGACAACCTGTCCCAGTATCCTGTGTTCCCTTTAAAAATGGGGTAAATCCACACAGCAGGGGGGACTTTCCTACTTTCCCTCACACACACACACACACACACACACACACACACACACACACACGCGCACACACACACACA
>CAAKHG010050033.1:0-11596 GCA_901007715.1 Dactylopterus volitans | reverse complement strand
GAGATGGTTTGACTGGTCGCTGTTACTGGGAGGTGGAGTGGAGAGGACATGTTGATGTAGCAGTGAGCTACAGAGGAATCAGCAGGAGAGGAGACGGGAGTGAATGTGTGTTTGGATGGAACCATCAGTCCTGGAGTCTGGTATGTTATGATGGTGGTTACCTTGTCCGTCACAATGACAGAGTAACATCCATCTCCTCCTCAGTGAGTAACAGAGTAGCCGTGTATGTGGACTGTCCTGCTGGAACTGTGTCCTTTTACAGCGTCTCCTCGGACTCACTGACCCACCTCCACACCTTCAGCACCACATTCACTCACACTCTTTATCCTGGATTTAGACTCTGGTCTCCTGGTTCTTCGGTGTGTCTGTGAGGTCTTCAGGAGGGAGAGTCTCCTCCTGTGGAGACAAACACTCAAACTGCTGACTGGAACACAGAAACTGGAGGTGACAGCAGCGTCCTGTGATGTTCACGGTGGACCAGCTTCCACGCTGGTTTCCATCTGGATGTCTGGAGGAGCTTTAAGGTCTGAGTCGTGTTTTTGAACTGGCAGAATTGGCACAAATTTTCCTCCGGTTTTACCAAATTTGACGCACATGACGTCGAAACTGGGGCCTCCTCGGCGATTTGTTCAGGAAATTCTGAGCGGATTTCAAACCTACTCCTCACTCTAGCTGTGACATCACCCACTCTAGCCGACGCAATACACACCCATTAGAAACTCTGCGACACTCCTGAGAAACCTCGATACTTAATTCGTCCCCTATCGAAAACGATACGGAATTTTCGTACAAAAACAGGAATCGCTTATGGCCGCACTCGTCGTGGCCGTTAGAGGGTTGGAACGGAGTTTTTCTGCCAAAGTTTGCCAGACGAGATACGTTTTAAAGCGAGGGTGCGTTTTTCTCTTTTTTTCCCCTTTCCCATTCATTCCTATGGGACTTTTTTTCCTTAATATTCCCAAATCGCTGGGCCGCCAGTCCAATCCGGTTTGTTTCCGAATGTGTCCTCATCAGGACGCACGTTTTGATGTGGGGCCCGTTTCTCTGTGACGCGCGGTTCTTGAGCAACGCCGAGCCAAAATACCTACGGAATATAAAAATGGCCGAACAGGATAACAACATGTGACTCCCTCAGAGATCCTCAGAGACCCCCTGACACCCACCGGTGATATGAACTTTAAAGATATTCAAAGTTCATATCACCAGCCCAAACACTCAGGGTCCATAACTGAAAACAGGTTTATATAATCAAACAAACGAGCGTGAGCCTGCAGCTGAGAATGGACTCCTCCATTCAAAGATGGATGTGTGTCATCTCATATTTCGGAGATCAAGTGTGTTGTATTATGTATTGTGTTGTCCTGCGAGATATAAGAGAGCGATTTTATCCTTGATTTTGTTTCTCTCGTCTGCGGCTGCTCTGATGCCTTGTTCATCTCTCTGGTTTTCTTTCTGCATTGTGAAGGAACAACTTTTTGTTGTTGTTATTCTAAAACACCATGGACAGTCAAATAAAATCAGTGTTCAAAATAAAATGCATTTCCTGCAGATGTGTGTGAATGCTGAAAATATAACTGTGTGTGTGTGTGATTATTAAGTTATTTTAGAGGGCTTTTATCTTGAAAATGCAGGATATGTAATCTTATTTAGGTGAATGTCTCAGCATTGACATAATAATCATAATGTGTGGGGGCAAGGAGCACACGAAGGGCACTGCCCCCGATGACCAGGCAATGTTGCAGAGGCGTGTCAGCCAGGACAGCCCAACAACATCCGGAGCCTTAAGGTACCCTGGGCGGATCTCATCCAAACCTGAAGCTCCGCCGCCACAAAGTTGTTTCACTACCTCGGCGACTTCTGCCCCAGTGATTGGACGACCCACCTCCAGGTCCCCCGGCTCTGTTTCCCCTTGGGAATGCGTGACGGTTGGATTGAGGAGCTCCTCGAAGATTCCTTCCACCGCCGGAGGATTGCCCCGGGTGACGTCAGCAACTCCCCGCCCCCACCTAGAACGGTGTGGACAAGTTGCCGTCTGCTGCCCCTGAGACGCCGGACAGTTTTCCAGAATCTCTTCGGAGCCGACCGAAAGTCTTCCTCCGCGGCCTCACCGAACTCCTCCCACGCCCGAGTTTTTGCCTCTGCAACTGTCTCGGGCCGTGGACCGCTTAGCCAATCGGTACTGATCAGCTGCTTCCGGAGACCCACGGACCAACCATGACCTGTAGGCCTCCTTCTTCAGCTTGACGGCTCCCCTCACCTCCGGTCCAACATCGGGTTCGGGGGTTACCGCCATGACCAGGACCGGCGACCTTGCAGCCACAATTCGCAACAACTGCTTCATCAATGGCGGAGCGGAACATAGCCCATTCGGACTCAATGTCCCCCACCGCCCCCGGGACGCAATTGAAGCTCTGTCAGAGGTGGGAGTTGAAGACCAGCTTGACAGGTTCCTCCGCCAGGCGTTCCCAACAGACCCTCACTATCTATTTGGGGCTACCAGGTCTGCGCGGCGGCTTCCCCCACCACCTGATCCAACTCACCACCAGGTAGTGATCAGTTGACAGCTCAGCACCTCTCTTCACCCGAGTGTCCAGAACATGCGGCCGCAGATCAGATGACACGACCACAAAGTCGATCATTGACCTGCGACTGAGGCCGTCATGGTGCCAAGAGCACCGATGAGCAACCTTATGTTCGAACATGGTTCTAGTTATGGACAGACTGTGACGAGCACAGAAGTCCAAAAACTGAACACCACTCGGGTTCAGATCGGGCAGGCCGTTCCTCCCAATCACGCCCTTCCAGGTCTCACTGTCATCGCCCACGTGAGCGTTGAAGTCTCCCAGCAGGACAATGGAGTCCCCAGTCGGAGTGCTGTCCAGCGCCCGTCCTTGGGTCTCCAAAAAGGGTGGGTAGTCTGAACTGCCATTCGGTGCATAAGCACAAACAGCAGTCAGGACCCGTATGCGCTGGGAAGCTACCCTTTTGTCCAACAGAGAGAACCCCAACGTACAGGCGAGAGTCTCGGGGCCAACAAAAAGCCTCTCACCCCGGGTAACTCCAACATAGAAGAGTGTCCAACCCCTCTCAAGGACTTGGGTTCCAGAGCCAACGCTATGTGTGGAGGTGAGGCCGACTAGATCTAGTCGGTAACACTCCCCCACAGCTCCAGCTCCTTCCCCGCCAGAGGGGTGACGTTCCATGTTTTTCAGATTTATTATCCGAACACGTTAATGCACCGTTAAAATGTTCCTCATTCCTACTGAAGAATTTAGAATTGTTGCATCTTATCGTGAAGGGTTAGGGTTGTGGGTCCAGTACTGACCGGAACTGCTTATGTTCTGTCATGTCTCCGTTAACGCGACTTTTACTAACACGACGTGATGTCGTTCCTGACGTCGACCACAGGAGGGCAGTAAAAACACGCGTGATTCCAAACACTGGCGATGGATTTGGGACATTTCGACACAAACATTCCAAATGCTTTTATTAAGAAATTCAGAAACAATCTGGAGAGCCTCATCGGGTAAATTTAAATATAATCTACATCAGTGTTTTTTTTACAAAATATGTAATGATAAAAAATATATAATAGAATGAATAAAAAGTGGTCAAACCAGGAATCTGTATGACTTTATGCCAGAATCTAATTTACTGTGGCCTATGGCCAACGTTCTCTTTCTTGCGTTTTACTCCCATTAATATTTTTGCCTCCGTTCTTCAATGTTGCTTCAGCTTTCATCTTTGAACAGTAATAATAATAAGTCTTATAGTTTTTTGGAAAAAAAATGACATCTTGTGTTTTTACGAGTGTCTCATGCGTGTTTTTCGTTTGTTAAAGTTTCCCGTAAAACCGCAGAATCCCGCGTTCTTCGCTGGATTTGATCTGCAGTCATGAACAAAGTTGGACAGAGAATCGCGGCCTTGAAAACTAACCTGTTTTGCTGCCACCTCGTGGTCACTAACAGGAAGTGCAATATATTGGTGAAAGCGGCGTCAGTGCCGGTATGAGACTGGCGCAAAGTTCCGGTTTTGACTTTCAAACTAAAGTTCTCAAGGAGGACGTCGCCTGGCAGTCTGGCCATTTTGACATTTTAAGAACGCACCCTTAGCAAGTGCCTTTAATAATATTAGTTATTTCCCGTACTTTTCTGATTTGTCGGAGGCCTGTGCATTATCACCTCACACGTTAATAAACGATTGACATAATTATTAGACCCAAGGAATATTTAAGAGTTGTGAACGTTTTGCATTTTTGGGTCGGCATTAACCGGAAGTTCTTTCTTTATCAACGCAAATTTTACTAACACGACATATTGTTGTTCCTCACTGTGGCCACAGGAGGGCAGCAAACACACGCGATTCCAAACGCTGAGACTGAGACAATTTAGACACAAACAGTTCACATCTATTTCCGTAAAATTTTCATAGCAACCCTAAACTCCATTTATCGAATTTAAATATAAACGGTGTAAATGTTTTACACTAAAGATGTGATTATACATTTTTGAATCAGTACTGGGTAAATACAGTCAGGACCCATGCTGGTTTAACAAGGATAAAACTACAAAAAACTATATTAAATAAAAGCCTGGGATCTTAGCGTTTAGAGTCTAATCATCTACGACTTCTAGTTATTTCTAACAACCAAGTAAAACAACTTTTATCCACCTGATGAATAAATGCAAACACGGTTTGAGATTTGTGTTGTCACCTATATAAATGAGCAAATTTGATTAGACGGTTTAAAATGTAAAGAGTGGCAACATCAGGTTTTTCCATATAAATTCGATCTGATTTGGATATTTTTGTAACTGTATGTTTTGATTTGGAAATTGCTGTGTAGCATTATTATTGTTGTTTTTGCTAAAAAAAAATTCTAAAATTGCTATAATAATAATGATAATAATAATAACATACAGTTACAAAAACACAGTTACAAAAATATCCAAACAAATTATTATTATTATTGCTATTATTATTATTATTATTATTTATTACTATTATTATTATTATTATTATTATTATTATTATTATTATTATTATTATTATTATATCCAAACATGCTATTATTATTATTAACAGCACGTTTGGATATAATAATAATAATAATAATAATAATAATAATAATAATAATAGTTATTATTATTATTATTATTATTATTATTATTATTATTATTATTATTATTATTATTATTATAGCACGTTTCGTTTATTTTTGTTTCGACCGTGATCGGGAGCGTTCGTGCATTCGTGTCTCGCATTCGGGTCTCAGGGCTCCACCTCCTCCCTCCTCGGAGCGCCACTCTGCGCATGCGTCGCTCTAGAGTTTTGGGTGGGAGAGTTAGCTACTAGCACCTCGAGCTAGCTAGCCGGAGTGTGTGTAATGGCGGCCTCGGTGTTGCTGGGGTCTGCGGATAACACCGGACTCAACTTCACGGTCGGAGGCGGCAGCAGCGGCAGCGGCACCGGGAATGTTTTAGTCGGGAATAACAACGGACTGGGACCGGCGGGCCCGGCGCCCTGGAACCGTTCTCTGGACCGGGCGCTGGACGAAGCCTCGGCCACTGGGTGCCTGAATCTCAGCGGCAGGAAGCTGAAGGAGTTTCCCCGGAGCGCCGCCAACCACGACCTGACGGACACCACCAGGGCCGGTGGGTGTCAGACGGCCGCGCGGGTTTCTAAGCGCGCCGCTTACGTTACTTCGCGGTGGTTTTCACCGACTTCACATGTTGCCCAGCTGAAGCGACCGCGGAGAGGCGGGATGGGGGGGCTGGGCGGGGGGGGGGGGCGGCCAGGGCCGGCGTCGTGACAAACATTCGTACCCCGAAGACGGTCGTCCCGTCGGGATTCATTGTGTCGTCTGCGGGTCGCGGCAGGAAACGCCGCCGCCGCGAGCGGAGCGCCGGCGCACGCAGCCACAACAACCCCCCCCTCCCCGCACACACACACACACACACACGCGCGCGCGCGCACGCCGTCACGCGTCCGTGTTCCAATAAATCCACGTCAAACGATCAGTTGATCAGCGGGAACCTGGAACCAACTCGTGAGCGGTGCGCGGCGATGAAAACCGCGGCTCCCCCAGCGCCTCCGGTCCCTCCCTCCCCGGGTTCTGACGCTCCAAAGGCGGGGAAGCGTCGCTCTTCGGGGGGGTACACTATGTGCCGGAGCACCGGGGAGTTTGGGGAGCGGAGCTCGCCGCTCGGTGGTGGAGTTAGTCTAGTTAGTTAGGCAGCTAGTTAGCTAGCATGCTAAGGCTGCTAGTGGGGTGTCGCAGCTCGGTAAACACGGCTGCGAGCCTGTGCTCGGACCGGAGAGCATCGTCCCGTTCCGCGGCCACGGGCCGTCAGACGGGCATCAGCCAGCCAGCTGACGTCATTTGCAGTTCTAAAGGGCTACACACACACACACACACACACACACACACACACACACACACACACACATAAACACAGGCGCGCGCGCGCAGCCCGCCGGCGTTGTTTTGCCTAACGGCCGCGGTGCGTAATTAGATCAGGAAGGGGGCCTCCGAGGGCCGGTTTTGGTGGGCAAAACGGAACTGCGCAGATTTGGCGCAGCGGCGTCGCGACTTCGTGGCCGACGCGAGCTCACCAACTTCGGCCCGGACGCAACCGGATCGCCGGCCCGTTGCAAGCGCACCGGCGCTCCGCCTCCTGAGCGCCACATCACATGAACGCCAGCATGCTCCCGCGGTCTGGCGGAGTAGTTCCCGCCAGGAGCATCACGGCCGGATCTAAGACGGCAGGGAGCGTCAGCAGGGTTCTTTAGGAAGTGGCAAACTTTGATTCATCTGAGCTGATTGGACACCTGGAGACTGGCTAGCTTAGCAACAGCTACAAAGCAGCGTGGGTGCAGCCCCGTGTAGGACCTGCCCCCCCACCCACCCACGGATGCTCCCTCCACTCATTGTCCACAACTGTCTTCCGCTGTCATGGAGCCTCCCACTGGCCGGATGTGTGTTGGCGTTATTCCTGAGAGCCAGGTGGGCGATGTGCTCTTCAGTGGTCCTTGTAACTGGGGAGGAACCATCCCCATACCGTCCTCTCCTCCCGGGAGTCTTATCCGCCGGCCCCGAGCTGAGTTTGTGGTTGTGGCAGAGATGCTGAGCGAGGTGAACCCCCGTCGGACAGGCTCCTCCCTCTGCCATCCGAAGCTCAGTCCGACCCTAACGTGAAGCGCACGGACGAGATTCAGCAGGTGGCTTCCTCTTCTGGAGGATGTCATTGTTTCTGTAGCCCGCCGCCGATAAACCTCCATAACCTCGAATTTTATAGAAAAGCAAGACGCTTCAGGTGGGAGAATATAATCCGTTTCCTGGTTCCTGTCATCCTGTCCTGGATCGGCCAGCCTGCAGGGAACAAGCTCACTGAGTAGTTAGGCTGCATCACTCAGAGACGGGATGTTTACGATCTTACGTGACAGTAACATGCCGGAGAGAGAGAAAAAAAAAGGGCACATTGTTGAATATGGGCGTTAAAGGTGATGCTCCGATCAGACAACCTAAGCTTCTGGTTGCGTCCCAGTTCAGTTTTGAGTTGAAGAAACAGAAGAAGAAAAAAGATTTTCCGGTCAACTCACACAATGATTCATTCAGCCAGCTATGAAATGTGCCCAGCTCCTGCTTGCAGCTGCTGCTATTCTGATCTTTTTTTTTTTGCCTGCAAGCGGGCGCCTTCACGAGAGGAGACGATACTGGGGAACGCCTCCCCACAGTGCTGAGCTCACGGCGGCGCAGATGTCTTGGACCGCTTGCAGCTGTGCAGGTGTACCTAATAAAGTGGCCGCGGAGGTGTCTTCGGCACGAGATCTGAGAGAGTGTTTTACGGAGTGTTTGATTTGACCCGACATCGCCAGGCTTTTAATTTGGTCACTTTGCAAGCCCTTCCTGTATGTGCACTGCATAATGGCGGGGGGGATAACAGGAAATGAATGTTGCCGCGGTGACATGTATTTCCTGCTGGCCAGGTGCACAGATAAATATAGAGAGAGAGAGACGCTGCTTTGTTCCTTTCGCTGTGAGCGCCCTGCCGAGCGTCGGCTTTTCAACACCCGCTGATGTTGCCGCGATACGGGCGGGCGCGCGCTGATGGTTGCCCCGGCGATCAGCTGCCAATCGCTCGTCACTTCTTGAGCAACGTCGGACCTCCAGTCTGGTCTGGAAAACCGTGTTGCTGAAAGGCGGAGCTGCCGGCGGGGGGCTTCCCGGGGTTGATTAAATGAGGTGACCGAAATAAGCGGAGGACCAATGCCGAACATGTTTGGAATATGAAAGACACTTGAAACGCCGTCATGGCCAGTTTGAAGAAGCTAAAGCTGGGAGGCGAGTGGAGCTGGGCTAAGGGCTAGCATCACACTTCCTGTTCACTTCCTGTCCACGACTGCGGGGTCCCACCTCGCGGCTCTTCTTGGACGATCACGCGCGTTCCCTCCGCCGCCCACAGATACAGATAATCCAGTGCCCTGTGACCTTGGGGTGCTGTTGCCATGGAAACCAGACCCATTCAAATGTTTTACTATTGCGGCCGAAAATGAAAAGCGCGTCCGATGAGGTATTCGGGAAAGTGAAAGTTTTGCCGCAGAGTTTGAACCTCCTCTGATTGGACGTTTGGCACTGAAATGCATCCTGGGAAGGGCGGTTGTCTTGAGCCCGGGCCTTTGCTCGCAGACGCGTTGTCACGTCACGCGGGTGTGCCGCGCGTCTCAGCCGTGAATTCTGTGTGTGTGAGAATGCAAAATTTGCTGCGGATGCATCGGCGGCTCAGCTTGCCTCAGGAGACGCAGTGCATTGTGGGTCGGCCGCGTGTGCTCAAGAAGTTGCGTTACTTTTCATGTTTAAAACTGTTCTTCTGTAATCTCGACAAGTTTATTTTCTTATTTTTCCTTAAATCTCGCAAGAATGTAAATGATAAATCGCTGATGTGTTGTTAGTTTATCCAAATTACAACCGTGAAGGGATTTTGCCGTGAGGTTTTTAACGGAGATTTACCGAGCTGTCAGCGGTAAAAAGTACACGCCTCTGGATGGCGCCGTGGCGAAAGCCTCGTCATCCAATGAGAAGCGTGATGCTCTTTTTGAAGGCGGGATGTTAATGGGAAGTAGTCAGTAGGAAATGAAGTATGAGTATGGAATAGTATTTAATTAGTACATCAAGTATGGGTACGTAGTAGTATTTAGTACATGCATACTTCATGTATGTAGTAGTATGTAGTACATGTAGTGTGAGTGTGTAGGAGACAGTATGTGGTGCATGTACTAGGGGTGTGCAGTAAACATTATGTGGTACATGTACTGTAAGTGTGCAGTAGACAGTATGTGGTACATGTACTATGAGTGTGCAGTAGACAGTATGTGGTGCATGTAGTAGACAGTATGTGGTACATGTACTATGAGTGTGCGGTAGACAGTATGTGGTACATGTACTATGAGTGTGCAGTAGACAGTATGTGGTACATGTACTATGAGTGAGCAGTAGACAGTATGTGGTACATGTACTATGTGTGTGCAGTAGACAGTATGTGGTACATGTACTATGAGTGAGCAGTAGACAGTATGTGGTACATGTACTATGAGTGAGCAGTAGACAGTATGTGGTACATGTACTATGAGTGTGTAGTTTGATCATAGAATGTCAGCAGCAGTGAATGTAAGTTGATGACCAGAATGACAGCGGGCTGCCCATCGGGGGGGCGACACTACAACGCGAAACGGGATGAGATTAGTGGGTCTGGGCATCCCGTGTTACCATGACAACCCTGAGGAGTGCTCTGATTGGTGGATGGCCCAGAGGAAGTTTTAGATAAAGACAGAAAGGCTGTTGTTAGATGTTTGGTCTCTATTTTCGGATGCAGTCACAAGTCTCTCACTCTGTTAGCGCACACACCACACACACACACACACAAGCACACACTCACACACACACACACACACTCACTCTGCAGGGTTTTACAACACTATAGTTTCAAACAAAACTCAAACTAGACACAGACATTTCATGCACTTTCACAACACGGACAAACAAAGTCTCGGGCAGACAATGACCAGTTAGCTTTGTAGCAGTTTCAAGCCAGTGTGTGTTTTTGAACAGCAGATGTGGACGCTGACTGAAGGATCAGTGCACAAAACTGCAGGACCGAGGAGATGGCAGCTCTCCCATAGGGTCTGGCACAGCCCAGGCCTTTGTGTTGTCCCTCATTTACACTGTTCATTTAGCCATGTTGAAGAGGTGGTGGTGGTGGTGGTCGCCCGTGCCTGTGTGTTGTGCGGCAAATCTTTTGAAAGTGCATCCTCGAGCCTGTGTTGCACATCGAACGCCATATGCCATGTGTTTTCTATGCAAGCGAGGGTTTTTTTTTTGTTTTTTTTGTTTGTAAAGATTCATCATTTTAAAACGATTTCATCCTTGCTCACGCAGGACAGCAGAATCTAAATTGAGTTGTCCACATTTTTTTCTTTTTTCTTTCTTTCTTTTTTTTTTTCTTGGTCAGAATTGGAAGCACATCTTAGATTCATGAATTCTACAGAAAAGGCTTATCTTAGTGGCAAGCACCGGTTTCCATTTCTACTGGGAATTAATTGCACAACTGTGAAGCGAAGGTAATGCGAGATGGAATCAAGAATGTTATTAAAATTCGCGCGGTTATTTGCGTCGAAGGATGTAGTGGCGAGGTGCATAAAGAGGCTCGACTTGATCTGAGTGAGGCCTCGGAGGAGCGGGAGATAGGCGCTCCCGTCCCTGGACCGCGGCGAGAACAGGCCCTCAGTAGCGTCCCTGGAAGACCGAAAGCGCCACTCAGGGGAGTTTCAGCCAAATTAAAAAACAATGATACACCAAGGGAGAATCTAATTCCAATTCCCATCATCAAGACCCACATTCTTCACTGTTTTGCTTTTAACTTTTGTGTTTTTTTTTTTTTGTGTGTGTGTTTTTTTTTTTCTCCCTCTTCCCTCTCTGACTCTCGCTCTCCACTCCCTCTTTCTTTTCCCTCCGCACTGTTGTTTTCTAGTTTGTTTTCCACACGTACTCCTCTGGCTGTCGCCGAGCGCTACAGCCACTTTCAAAGGCTCGGCTGTCACACGCCGCCTTTGAGTAGCGTTTGAAATTTTAACGTACATGTTGTCAGGGTGCCGTCAGGAGTGATTGACAGGTCCGTCCCAGAGCAACACCGGGCTTGGCAGGCTGGCTGTCTTTTGTCAGAGGCAGCTGAGGAGAGGCAACAAAGGAAAGGAGCAGAGGAGGAAAAAACACACATAAATAAAACAAAACTGCTCTTACCCATTTCTCAATAAAGACCAAATTAGATTAATCTTAAGGCAGAGCAAGGCAGGCAGTCAGTTGTGGAAAAAGACTTGATATGTTCTCTGGCTTTGTTCCCCGCCATTGATGGTGCACTGCGTAGACACCCTCTCAACAGGACACCAAAGGCAGCACAGCAAGACTTGTATAAAGAGCCAGCTGTACATATTAATGTTCATTATGGCCTCCCTTCAATGCAGAAAAAAATTCCAAAGAGCCGAGTTTGTCCTGTACTCACCTTTTTTTTTTTTTTTTTTTTTGTGGTTTTTTTGTTTTTGT
>CAAKHG010050031.1:0-10610 GCA_901007715.1 Dactylopterus volitans | reverse complement strand
TGTGTGTGTGTGTGTGTGTGTGTGTGTGTGTGTGTGTGTGAGATAGTGACGCACACACCCCTCCTGCCGATCTCCAGTGGTGAACCTGCGTGGAACTATCATGCAGACGGAGCTTACGGACAGTCTGGATCAACGCGCGCGTGTGTGTGAACCGCCAATCAGGAGCCAGCGTGGGGCTTCCAGTGATGGAGGAGGCAACTGAAGCTGTGACACACACACACGCAGACACACACACACACAGAGGGCTCACTCGGACGTGACCTGCTCTCCACGCCAGCTCTCGACTGCCGCCTTGATGCGGCGGCTTCTCGGGCACGTCGGCAGCAGATGGCGAGCGTCTTGGAGTGGCAGCCCCGCCGCCCCGTTTTTTTTTTTTTTTGTTTTGTCTTAAAAATAGCCCCGCCGCCGATGTTGAGGGAGCTCTCGCGGGGGTAAATGTTGATTCACGTCGAGCCGCGACATGGCGCATCCAGGGAGACGTGTGTGTGTGTGTGTCTGCAGGTCTATTTTGGTCACCGCGACTTGTAATGCTTCTCTATCAGTGTGTTTTCATGAGTTGCCCCCTCCTCTCCTCACCCCACACACACACTCACGCACACACACACCACTCCTGTCCTCATGGGGAATGCGAGGCATGTCCTGTCTGTTGAAACAGCTACTGTATGTGTGGCCGCTGCTGTGGGTTTGAGTCCCGCAGTGCTCCGAGACCCGGTGGTGGCGGCGGCGTCCCGGCGGCTCATTGGCTGCAGGCTCGCCGCCGTGAGCCCGTGCCGTCCGGCCCGCCGCCGCCGTGTTCTGGCCCCCGCCTCCTCCAGCGCTCCGACAACCTCCATCTCCCAACTTCCCTGGACTGATCTTTCATTTCTTCCTTGCAGGGATGAAATGAAGCGGTTCGGCGTCGCTCGGCCACTAGCATGCGTTTCCATTTAAAATTTATGGTGAGTGACTGTTTTTACACTTCCTCTTCACACTTAAAACCGGTCGGCCATAACACGAAGACCGCTGCTTGTTCGCCGTGGTCGCCCTGATGCATATGTGCGTGGTGACCAAAATATTAGGGACCCCTCTCAGTGTAACCCAGTATATCTTGACAGCGTCACAAACTACAGTCCCAATAACAATCATTCAAACATGTCAACACCTCTCTCACACACATTCAATCACAATTAAACATAAAACTGATTGCAGGGCTGTTGTATTATATTCTATGGTGGACATGTAGCGGTCATAATGTTGTTTATGGCTGATGGCTGTATGTCGTCCGATTCCGCCCACGTTTTGTCAGCCAACTGCTTCTGCACACCGTAAACTACAGAAGCTGTGAAACGATCAGAATGTTCAACTTGTGAAAGACTTTTATTCTTCCATTCAAACTTCCTAATAACTTTTAAAACCCGTTAGGATATTAAGATTTAAAAGAAGAAAAAAAATTGCCTTTGAAATGAGTGGACATGCTCTGGTGTCAGATAATTCTGCTCTGATGTTGCCGGGCAACCCTGCCATGACACACACACACACACCCTTTATGATGTCATAAAGTCAAGAAATCAAAGCAATGAAGGATGAATTCAGAGTGACGTTGTTGGTTTTGGAGCCTCGTCCGATCATTTTTCCTGTTAACGTTAATTTAGCAGTTGCTCAACAATCACACACATTTTCTGCGGGAGTGCACATTTTCTAGTCATTATTCTTAATAAGTGTGATCGGTGACACTTTAAGCGAATCCTCCGTTGGTTCTTCCGTAAGTTTTTTTTTTTAGCTACACAAAGTATTCAAATATCAAAATGTTTCTAAAGAGGTTTTGGGAAACCTTCAACTTTACCCTTTTTTAACATTATTATTATTATTATTATTATTATTATTATTATTAGGGGTTTTTTCCCATTAAACGGCTTAATAAGCGCTTAGATGTCAACTAGTTCTGCCGTGTTATGCTGATTAAATTCTTCTGCCTACTTAAAACTGCAGAAACTATTCAGCTACCAGAATGTTCCGCTTTTAAAGGACATGTATTCTTCCATTGAAATATTAATAACCTTTAAGCATTCTTGTTGTTGTTTTTTTTACAATATTTAAAAGAGAGAAATGAGTGGACCTGCCTTGGCGGCCCGTGCTTGACGTGTGTGTTTTACGCCCCTCCTCTCGTCTCCGGCAGGATGTGACAGGATGAAACGTCTCAGGTCCTCGAGCAGCAGCGACAGTTCTGACAATGAGAGTGAGTCGCCGGCCGGAGTCGCCTCGCGTGTCCCGACTTGTGTTTTCCAGGCTTTGGATCAGTTCACACACGCTTTCCTTTCCCTCTTTCTTTACTCAGGTCCCTCAACCTCCTTCTGCTCCTCCAACAAATATGGCAGCAAATCCGGAACTGCCACCTCCAACCCCAAGAAACCGGCTGAAGTGAGTTCATGTCGGCGTCCTGCCTGGGCTGCGGAACATCCGGAGCGTTTTCCAACTGTGTGTGTGTGTGTTTGTGTGTCGCGCAGGTGTTCCGAAAAGACCTGATCAGCGCCATGAAGCTGCCGGACTCCCACCACGTCTCCCCGGAGGACTACTACCTGCTGGCCGACACCTGGAAGCAGGAGTGGGAGAAGGGAGTCCAGGTCCCGGCGAGTCCGGACACCATCCCAGAACCGTCAGTCAGGTAGCGCCGCCGCCTCCCGTCCGTAACGCGCCCGCAGGGGCGGCGCGGCTTCGCGTCGTAGCGCTGACTCACTCTGGCGCTGTGTGTTTTTTTTTGTGTGTGTGTAGAGTAATAGCGGAGAAGCCAAAGGAGGCGCTGTACAGCCACCAGAGGAAGTACGTCCAGTGCTCCGGCCCGGAGTCGATGGAGCCCGGTTACGTCAACATCAAAGAGCTGGCGGAGGCGATGTGCCGCTACGACCTGGACGACATGGACCTCCACTGGCTGCACGCGCTCAACAGAGAGCTGGGCCACATGGGTAAGCGGCGCCGGCGGGGTTGAGGCGCGGCGGTCGCCCACGCGCGGCTGCAAACTGAGAGCGCTGAGGTGCCCGTGCGGCCGCTCGTTGCAGGGGAGGAGCCCATCGACGAGCTGACGATGGAGCGCGCCATGGAGGCCCTGGAGAGGCAGTGCCACGACAACATGAACCACGCCATCGAGACGGTGGAGGGCCTGGGCATCGAGTACGACGAGGACGTCATCTGCGACGTGTGCCGCTCGCCCGACAGCGAGGAGGGCAACGACATGGTGTTCTGCGACAAGTGTAACATCTGTGTGCACCAGGTAGGACGCGCCCCCGCCGCCATCGGCGCTCCGGGACGTAAAACATCAGCTGTTCCGGTCGACATGTTGTCAAAATATTGTTATTGGGACTGTAATTCATGACGCTGCTGAACTTTCCTGGGTCATACTGAGAGGTTTCTGATATTTTGGTCATCCTCTTCATATGCATTCAAGTGACAAGACATTAGCATCAGTGTGAACCGGCACAGTCCAACAACGTCACAAATGACAGCCGCAATAACAGTCATTCAAATATGTCAGCGCCTCTCACACACACATTCAGTCAAAATTCAACGTAAAACTCCTCCCGAAGGGAGAATTGATTGCAGGTGGAGTTGCAAAGGGGCAGCAAACTTCCGGAAACTTTCTGGAAACTTTCAACGGGAAGTTAAGCTGGGGGATTTGGAAAAATATTCAAAATTGGAAACTATAGCTCTATATTGAATATAGCTATAATAAGCTAGCCTCTTAAATAGTCAATGAAATGAACAATAGCTTACATTTAGCACCTAACTTTTTGCAAGTTAAACAGTAAAACCATTATAGATCAAATATATTTACCCCATAATGTTATTAAAAAAAAATCTACTTGACTTTATATAATCCGCAACTATGTGGCTTCACTAGTCTTGTGCTTTGGGCTCAAAAGTGTGGCCTCCAGGGTTTAAGCAGTCATCTGTGCATGTGATGGAGGCGTGCACAGTGCACGCAGGGGGCGTGGCCTCAACAGCCCTGAAGTAAGCAGTGCTGTGTGCATGTGACTGAGGAGTCTACTTGCATTACATCTGCTTGTTTTAGCCAAGATTATGCTACAATATATTTTCCCCAACTATATTTAAGTTCCCTGTTGAGGACCGACCTTCAATTTTGTAAATATCTGTTTTATTCCCATAAATTCCAGATGGAAAGTTTCCAACTTTGAAAATTCCCGGAATTTTGCAACCCTAATCACAGGGCTGTTGCGGTATTTTCTATGGCGAACATGCAGTGGTCGTAATGTTATGGCTGATCGGTGTATAAAAGAGAGCCGCTTATCAGCTGCATACAGATAAAGTGTGTGTGTGGGTATGTGAGCTCAGGGAGGTGGAGGGCGTCTGACGCCACTAGAATGGAAACATAACGATGCACCTCGCCGCTATTAAACCAGCGGTTGTGCGCGTTTACCTCTCGTGTTGCAGTAAATGAAGTTAACGTAGCCGCCGTTGCGTACCGGCCTGGCGTTAGCCGCCGCTGCTTGAGGAAGAGAGCAAACGGTGGACCCGGACCACCGCCGCCATCTAGTGGTTCAGCCAATCACTCACAACACGGACAGACTGTATAAATCAGGGGGCTCAAACTGGTCCATGAAGGCGCCGCCGTGGCTGCGGGTTTTCGCTCCAACCAAGCAGGAGCACACCTGACGCAGAAAATCAGCGGAGTGAAGACAGCTGGTTGGCAGGAGCGCTCCTGATTCCACTCAACCAATCGACTGTCTTTACTTTGCTGCGTCAGGTGCGCTCCTGCTTGGTTGGAACGAAAACCCGCAGCCACAGCGGCGCCTTCATGGACCAGTTTGAGACCCCTGGTATAAAAGCTTGCGGCGGCAGTGGCGGCTTCGCATCGATACAGCAGGAAACCAGGCTCAGCGTTCACGCTCTAGGACGTGATATGACGTCGTCCACCAGGAGGGGTCCCCGACGAGTCAATCAAGGTTTTGCGAGAGGTGGAACAAGAATCCAGCGTTTGTGGCCAGAAGAAGAACTAGAGCAGCACCTGAATGAAATAAATGCTAGCTCAGCAATAATAATAATAATAATAATAATAAGCGACGTAGCATCAGTTTTTGCGTCCATTTCTGCTATTTATGGCTGCGTTGGTCCACGTTTGCAGGTCCCCCTCCGTCCCACGCTGCACCTCGTGCTCTCATTGGCTCTCATTTCCATCCTGACATTGAGCTGCAGCCAACCACGTCGCCTGAGTGACGACTCGCGAGGCTGCGTTTTTTTTTGTTTTTTTTTGTCGCAGCTTCGAAAACATAAACTCGGGGCCAAAGCCGCGCGGCGCTAGCTTGACCAATGACGGCGCGGCCGCTCTGCCCTCCGCAGGCCTGCTACGGAATCGTCAAGGTGCCGGTGGGGAACTGGCTGTGCCGCACGTGCGTCCTCGCCATCGACCCCCAGTGCCTCCTGTGTCCCAAGAAGGGCGGCGCCATGAAGGCGACGCGCGCCGGCACCAAGTGGGCGCACGTGAGCTGCGCCCTGTGGATACCAGAGGTAGGCCCGGCCTCTCGCCCGGCCGCCCAGCCTCTCGCCCGGCCTCTCGAGCTCTCGGCGCCGTGGTGACGCTGTGACTCCGCTTTGCAGGTGAGCATCGCCTGCCCCGAGAGGATGGAGCCCATCACCAAGGTCTCCCACATCCCGCCCAGCCGCTGGTCCCTCATCTGCAGCCTGTGTAAAGTGAAGACGGGTGCCTGCATCCAGGTGAGCGGGAGTCCTCGCTGCCGCCGCCGCCGGGCGCCGTCGAACTCGACCTCTCGGCTTCCAGAGTGACCTTAAACCGGGCGCCCGGCCTCCTGCTTCTAACGGGTTTGATGAAGCGCGACTCGTTTGCGTGGGCTGGTGTTTCCTCGCCACTCAAGAGATTTGAGGAGGGCTGAACTCGCCCGTCGTATGCTGAACGCCTCCCTGATGTAGGACAAGGTGCGGAAATGAAGCTTCCACGCTTGGGGGGCGGGCGGGTGGGGGGGGGGGGCAAAGAGGAGTGAGCTTTCATTAACACCGATGCTCTTTAGAAACTCTCCCTCCCCCCCTCGGAGGACGCTGCACCCAGACCAGCTTAACGACTGGAAGCACGGGGATTCTTTTTGTGACCTGAAGGTTGCCGGGCAACCAGCAGAACACTGGGAGTAGTCTTGCAAACAACCGCTCCATAAAACTCCTACTTTTAGAGGATCTAACGTGGTAAATCGGCGAGCTTCGGAGGCCCGAGAAGCTTCTCTGTTGTTGCTCTGCCGTGCCTTTTTCTTTCCAGTCTCGGCGCTTAGCTAGGCTAAACCAAGCTAACCAGCCGGCTGTCTATATTTCCCTTATAGCCGTGTTAGCGCGGTTCCAACAGTTCTTTGAGGGTGACATACGGCGAACGCAGCTGTCTTTAAGGGGTAGTTCACCAAAAAGTGGAAGTTTGATTGCGCGCGAAAGCGTTTTTGAGTCTGTAAAACCCCAAAACCGCATGGCAGACAAATCTGTTACGACTGAAGTCAACAGCAGCCACTTTCTACCAACGTGAAAAAAAATAAAAATAAAACAACAGGACGTGACTTGGATGAGAGCTGTGTGGGCGCGACCGCAAACGCCGCTGGAAGCTAGCGACACAGCAGCTACATTTAAGCTAAGAACGTGTAACTTGGACGACATCACAGCAGCAATATGGAGCTGTTTTATGTATTTTTTTAAATCTTTTTTTTTTTTCACGTTTAATGAAGTGGCCACCGATTTACTTCAATTGGAATTGGATCGGACCTTATCCGCCCCTCCGTGCTTGGGGGAACTGTCCCTTTAATATGTCACTCTCGGACCAGCACAGTGATCCAGCTTGTGAAATAAACGTCGAAAAGTCTAGTTAAAACGCCGCCGTTGTCCTCTTCCTGTCTGCCCACAGTGCTCGGTGAAGAACTGCACCACGCCCTTCCACGTGACCTGCGCCTTTGAGCACAGCCTGGAGATGAAGACCATCCTGGACGAGGGGGACGAGGTCAAGTTCAAGTCCTACTGCCTCAAGCACAGCAAGTCCAAAGCCGGAGAGCCCGGCCTGAGCCCGGCGCGCTCCAAAGCGCCCGGCGAGGCGGCGGCGGCGAAGGTGGGCCAGCGGGCGCAGAGGCTGCAGGAGCTGGAGGAGGAGTTCTACACGCTGATCCAGCTGCAGGAGCTGGGCGGGGTCCTGGGCCTGCCGCAGCGCCTGGTGGACTTCATCTATCAGTACTGGAAGCTGAAGAGGAAAAGCAACTTCAACAGGGCGCTGCTGCCGCCGAAGGAGGAGGAGCATCTGGTGCTGCCGCCGCAGGAGGACAGCATCCACACGCGCATGAGGATGTTCATGCACCTGCGGCAGGACCTGGAGAGGGTAGGCCCCGCCTCCGCCTGCGGCCCGCGTCCAATCAGCCATAAGATTACGACCACTGCATGTTCACCACAGAACACGATGCAACAGCCCTGCAGGCAGCTCTCCCCTCAGGAGGAGTTTGTTTATTTAATCTGTTCTTATACATATGAGTGGGACGGCCAAAATATTAGGGACACCTCTCAGTATCGCCCGGTACTGTTCAACAGCATCTTAGATTATAGTCTCATTAATAATCATGCAGATGCTGTACGTCAGCACCTCTCTGATTCAATAAAAATTCAGCATACATTTATTACAGGGCTGCTGCATTATATTTTACAGTTATTTATTTTTGGTAAACATTCACTGGTCATGATGTTAAGAGTGATTGGTGTATATGATCATGTATTTAAATCACACCTCTCACATGGATAACATGTTGACATGTGATGATCCTACATAAGTCACAATTCTTAAACTTACTAACGTCAAAAAAATCTCTGATTTCAGCTTCTTAAATGACGGTTAACAAAATAACTTTGACGTTTGGGAGAGGAAAAAAAATCAGTAAATCTATTAGGGGTGCCGATTCGATTTGTATCGCGATTCTCGATAATTGCGATTCTACAAGTGTTGCGATTCGATATAATCAGTAATTGCTATTTTTGTTTTGTTGAAGAAGTTGAAGAATACACCTCTATAGATGATAAACCATCAACAATGCACATGAGTCTGTGTCAGTCCAGCAGACGTTTGTTTTAACTGAGACACAAAGAGGTACATGACATGTACAGCATTTTTTTTTAAAGTTTACAATAATAATAATGAATTGAGTCCACAAGTGAAGTGCTCTGACTACTCGGTGCTCTCTGAGGTAGAGCTGCGTGATGAAAAAAAAAAATAAAACACTTGGCCAAAATGGAACCTCTAAAATAAAATAAAAAAACAGCAGAAAATGAGCCTTGAAATTAAAGTTTTACAAAATCGTAAGAATTAAACATGTTCATTAGTCACGATTGTAAATCCTGTCGCGTGCGGGGGACACCGAGGGGAAACGGCGCCGTACTGCGGGTCGTCATGGGAACGGAACGCTAGCCGATGAAAACGAAGCACGCTTATTGAAGGCGGAAGCAAAACAAACGGGCGCGGGAACGGCGAACTAAAGTATCTCACTGCGAGAAATGGCTAAGTATGATGAGGATGATGATGAGGACGACCACCGTGTGAGGGTGACACGCTTCCTCCTGCGCAGGTGAGGAACCTGTGTTACATGGTGGGCCGGCGCGAGAAGCTGAAGCTGCTGCAGAGCAAAGACCAGGAGCAGATGTTCAACCTGCACGTGAAGCTCATGAACCAGGAGCTCTCTGCCGGTGAGTTCAGCCCCGCCGCTTTACCGATGATGACGATGCTGGTCAGTTGTATACGAGTGTGTGTGTGTGTGTGTGTGTGTGTGGTCTCCAGGCCTCCCAGCTTCGTTCCCCGTGGAGAGCCTGCTGTTCCGGCCTCCTCCCAGGATAACGCTGAAGCTGAAAATGCCCAAAGCATCGGGTCTCGGAAGCGGGAACCCAACCTCCAAATCTGGCAACGGGCCTCTGTGCCCGGACAACAGCGGGAACGTGGCGGAGCACGCCGGCGAGGGCCTGGGCCAGGGGAAGCCCCAGTTGCACGGCCGCGGCCGGCGGGACGAGCGCTCCAACGGGCGGCTGTCGGCCGCCGCCCTCCTGGCCAGCTCGGCGCTGGCCGTGAAGCCGAGCGGCAAGCCGAGCGGCAAGCCGCTGGCGCTGCACGCCGCGCTCCACGGCCAGTCCTCCAACGGCAACGGCAAGCTGGACCAGGAGCGGGCGTGCGTGGCCAAATCCAACGGCCTCCTGGAGAAGCTGGTGGCCCAGAAGGACAGTTCCTGCCAGACCCCCAGCGAGCAGGACGCCTCCAACGAGGGGCTGGACAAGGGCGGCTTTCGCAAGTCCGCCATGGAGCACTTCGGCAGGTCCTTCAAGGAGGCCACCATCAACCTGGTACGGACCACAGAGGACCTGCGGGCCTCGGACAAGCTGTCCCGAAAGGGCTCGGCCAAGGACAAGCTCTGGGTCAAGCCGGCGGCGGAGCAGAAGGCCAAAGGCGCGCGCTCGTACCACGACAGCGACGGCTACTGCCCCGACCTGGAGCTCAGCGACTCGGAGCCGGAGGCCCGGGGGAGGCACCGGCGGCGGGTGGGGCTGCCCGGGCAGCCCGGCGCTGCCGGGAGGGGCTGCCCGAAGGGGATGAGCCGCGGGAAGAAGCAGCCGCCGCCGCCGCCGCCGGGCTCCAGACACCACATGCAGACGTGACGGCCGCCGCACCGGCTCGCCGCCGCCGCCACTGCTCTCTCTCCTCAACCCACGGCGGTCCCCCCACTCACCCCACCGCAGACTCGCCTCCGCGAACACTGAATCGGGGTCCGGACCGAGCCGCGGCGCCGGCCTCAACGCAGCGGACGGGCCTCGCCATCCGGAGCCGGCGACGACCAGAGACGCGTGACCAGCATTCCGTTTGTACTCCGCACAGCTTTGTATTAAACAGCGGCGTTTTTTGATTTGCCTTTGACTGAAACGTTTTTTTTTTTTTTACACTGTAGAGACGCGACGGGCGCCACGGGAACCGCCAAAGGTTCCGGCGGCGATCCTGTCGATTTTTAAGGCGGCGCCGGCGGGTGGGAAGGCGCCGGCGGGTTTAGCAGTGGCGGCGTTTTGTTGCACACAGTCGTCTTTCAGTTGTCCCACAAACTGACTGCTGACTTTTTTTTTTTTTGTTTTTTTACATGTGAATTATAACGGGAGTCATTTTTTTAAAAAATTCTTTGTACGCATAGGAATGCATTTTTACAAATTTTTTTTTTTTTTTTTAGTCCCAGGAAATAGCAGGTTTACCGTATGTTTCACTACATGAGTTTCGGCGTGAATGCGGGTCGGACGTGTTCAGCCGTGTTGTTTTTTCTTCAGCATTAAAAGGCCAAAACTAGTCGAGTGTGTGTGGAGTTTAGGACTTTGCCTGATTAGAAAAGGAACAGGTCTTGCTCTCCAGACGGGGGCCCCCCCCCCGTAATCCCCCGCCTCTCGCACCTGAGCCACGTCCTCATCCCTGCATGTCGGACAGTAAATTGGCGCGGACACACACACACACGTTTTACAGTGAATAAATAAAAGCCCACGTTTATACTGAAGCTCTATCGTCGGGCTGTTTGTGTGTGGAAGGAAGAAGCGAGGAAGACTGGAGGCGGGCGACCATCAGCAGCCGGGCGGGACAAAAGAGG
>CAAKHG010050029.1:34653-60989 GCA_901007715.1 Dactylopterus volitans | reverse complement strand
ACTTGTTTATCTGCATTTGTTCGAGTTTATTTTTTGACACTGTCGCTTTCCCGCAGCGTGTGTGTCTCTATATGTGGGCAGTCGTGTGTGTGTGTGTGTGTGTGTGCGTGTGTGTGTGCACGTGCGTGCGCGCGCGTGTACATGTACGCAGTTGGCTTCTTTGTTATGCAGTTATGTGTGTGTGGTTGTTGAATTTGCCATATGTGACTAAGAGTTACTGTAACTCTGTCCGTGTAGGTGTGTGTGCGCGTGCATGTGTGTGTGTGTGTGTGTGAGTGAGTGTATGAGTGTGTGAGAGAGCGCTTGCCCACTGTATGTGTAAGTGAGCTTGCCTTCTGTATGTGTGAGCTGTATGTGTGTGTGAGCTTGCACACTTTATGTGTGTTATGTGTGTGTTTGTCCACTGTATGTCTGTGCAATGTGCCCATTGTATGTGTGTACGTGAGCTTGCCCACTGTATTTGTGTGTGTGTGTGTGTGTGAGCTTTCCCACTGTATTTGTGTGTGTGTGTGTGTGTGTGAGCTTTCCCACTGTATTTGTGTGTGTGTGTGTGTGTGTGTGTGTGAGAGCTTTCCCACTGTATTTATGTGTGTATCAGCTTGCCCACTGTATATGTGTGTTTGCTCACTGCGTGTGTGTGTGTGTGTGTGTGTGTGTGTGTGTGTGTGAGTTTGCCCATGGGATGTGTGAGTTTTTGTACGTGTGTGTGTGTGTGTGTGTGTGTGTGTGTGTGTGTGTGCGTGTGTGTGTGTGTGTGAGAGATTGCCCACTGTTTTTGTGTGTGTGTGAGCTTGTCCACTACGTGTGTACGTGAGCTTGCCCACTGTGTGTGAGTGAATTTGACCATTGTATGTGTGTGTTTGCTCACAGTTTTTGTCTGTGTGTGTGTGTGTGTGTGTGTGTGTGTGTGTGTGTGTGTGTGTGTGAGCTTGCCCACTGCATGTGTGCGTGTTTGTCCATTGTATATCTGTGCGTGAGTTTGCCAACTGCGTGTGTGTGTGTGTGTGTGTGTGTGTGTGTGTGTGTGTGCGTGTGCGTGCGTGCGGCGTGTGTGTGTCCACTGTTTGTGCGTGCGCGCCTTTGCGCACTGTTTGTGTGTGTGCAGTCTAAATAGAGCCGCATTTGTGATGAACCAAGAGAATAGAAGTTTTGTTGGGCAACCAAAACAACAAGGCTGTGGTCCGAACTGGGAGCGTCCTGTGATGACACACTGTGCGCAATTTGAAAAGTGTGTGTCTGTGCCTGTGTGTGTGTGTTTATGTGGCTCCAGCACTGCACCGGCTTGACTCGTGGTTCAAAGACTGCGGCGGTCCCCCACTGCACTATTTCAGGCTTGTTTTCCGTTAATACCATGGTGAGGGTTGAAGTGTGGCGGGGTGTGCGTGTTGGTGTGTTTAGGGACAATGCTGTAATGACAGGAGCAGGACGAGGGGAGGGGATGGCACACTTACGGGAGACGGGAGGTCACCAGTGGTCTCGGCATTTTTTATACAGCTCTGCTGGAGCCAGCAACCTGTCTAGACAGACTCGGGCCTTCCTTATCTCACTTCAAGGGATCACCGGCTGCAGTTTTACGGACCCAAACTCGCTTGTTAGCGCTCACGTTCCGGCGCACCATGTGTTATCTTTCAGAGAGAAGTCTGATATAAGCTACATGCTCAGGCTTCAGCATGAAAATCATCTTTAAATTTTTGTTTTTGCACACCGCTCTCAGCAGTGTCCTAAATCAGTCTGGACGTACGCAATCAAATTAATACTGATAGATTAAGCAATAAATGTTATTCTATTCAGTGATGGCCATCTGTATTTATGGAATTTACTGTATTATAAGGATTGGCTGTGATGGTTAGATACTCGGATATGATGAGGCTCAAACAGCAGGACCAGAACAAATCGATGAAAGTCTCCGAAACCTGCTGAGGGAGCAGATGTCACAGTGTTGACACCTGAAACACTGACCCCACATCTCAGGTCGCGCAGTGCAATATGGATGGATGGCTCGTCAAGGAGTAGTAACTCTGACTGTGTTTTCGTTGATGTTCTCCAGGACCTGCTCCACCTCTCCGAGTGCGACCTCCTGGACCTCGGCGTCCACAATCACCTCCACCGGCTGCACCTCCTCACCTCGCTGCGCCTCCTCCAGGAGCGAGAGAGGAGGCGAGGTACGCAGAGTCACACGCGCCGGCGTGCACGCATGGCCTCGCGCAAACATTACCGCCGCTTATCCGCCCCATCGCGAGCCGCTGCCCGCGGCCGCCAGAGTCCTCAGGCTCGCATCTCTGCGTCTGAGAGTGGAGTGGAGACAGAACGACAGAGACGGATAGTGTTAGTGTCATGTGGAGACATGCATATGCCTGGAGGAGGGAGGGGCGGGGGTCTGGTAGTGGGATTGTCTGTCAAAGGACAATACTATGACACACACACGCACGCGCACGCACACGCACACGCACACATTTCCAAAGCCGTCGGTAAATGAGGAGAGCAGTGCTGAGGCCTGCACTCCTGCTGGGTTTAATCACTCCTAGAAGTGTGTGTGTTTGTGTGTGTGCGTGTGTGTGTGTGTCAGGGCCGCCTTTGTTTGCCCAGTTTCCCATGCATTATTCTGTGACATCCAAGTGTTGTCTGGGTTTCTCTGTTGTGCGCGAGTCCAGTTTACGCCGAGCAAAGAAATCGTCATTTAACTCGTTGACCTTTGCGAGTGTTCTTGCAATGCAGCAACGGCAGAAATACGCCCCAGACAAAATGTTGCCCGGGCAGAAGAGAAAGTTTGCAACCAAAAACAATGTGCAACATTTCTTGATAACTGCGGCGTGCAGAGTTTTTAGCCGTAGAACAACTCTGTTTTGCAGGCTGTTCAAAGATGAAACGTCTCTTGCATCACAAAGTTAACTTGCCAAGATGTCTGCCGGTCTGGATGGTTTTCCAACCTCAGACTGCCAGAGGATATAAACTTTTCATGACTTATTTTCATTTCGACAAACTACAAATTGTATGAAGTTTAGAAAATTATACTGGCAAAAGAATATGAGAGATGATGTAACGCATAAAAATGATCAAGCTCACCCAAGCATGAAACTCAAGTCATTTTTGCAAGTGATAATCTGATTTTCTGATCTTCATAAAGAATTTATTATAATGGCAATTTTTGGGGGATTTTTACTCTCCCTAATAACCTCTTTTCTCCTCACAATAGAATTACAAAATAAACTAATCATCATGCTGAGAGCCCAACAAATATTTAAACCTGTTATAATTAACCTCCTGAGACCCTGCGTCCTCATATGGTGAGCTTCCAACACCCGAGTTGAGCCACAATAGTATGACATTTTGCCAAAATCTTTTGCACATCATGATACATTTTTAAAAGTAGAAATTTGGGCTTTGGGAGAAATTTTCCCGAACGATGTGTCACATTTTCATGACGGTCTCTCTGAGATTTGTTGAGACGCAGGGTGACGTTGTTCTGCGGACAGCTGATAGACGAAAAATAACCGTTTGATACTGAGAGACGTGGTCGCACCACCTACAGAAACAGAAAAATCCAGCAAGGAGATGTCCCATTACATCACAACATTTTCGCATTCCTGGGATCACTGGGCGACCGCCGGTGCAGCGTCGGCCTGCAGGCTGAAGAGCGTTGCTGAGGTGAAACGGCCTCAGTCACCATCTACTGTGGAACTATCTGTCTGCCTGGCAGCCTGCCACCCCTATCATTACCACAAAGGCCAGATTTGTTCAGCTAATGGTATCCTTTACTCACAGACGCGCACACACACACACACACACAAACACACATACACAGAGTCGCTGCTTCCATCGCTTCAGAGGACGTTGCATTAATTGCATTGACTTGCGTTCAGTTCCTTGAAATTTATCGCTAAACCAACCTTACCTTAACCCCGAGTATTCACGCTAAAATCCAATTATCCTCGTGGCTATTGTGCCCAGAAGGAAGGGCGAGCCCTCACAATGCGACCAGATTCTTGGCCCCACAACACGAGTAGTACCTGACATCCACACACACGCGATGCGAGCACACACGAGCACACACGGCATCCTACAAAAATGCAGACTCACCATTTGACCCAGATAACGCGCCTTTCGGGATTAATCACACCCAAACACACATGCATATTCACACCCGTCCGTCCGGGCATGTGTGAATTTCATCTTTGGCCACGGCGTATGATTACGTGCCTCGAGTAGAAATCCATGCCTGTGAGTTTGTGCCAGGTACTTTCTTCATTGGCAGGAATTAAAATGCACCAAGAGATGCTCCAATTAGAACAATTAGAGGGCGAAACGGGAGGCATCGGTAAAGCACTCTCATATTACACATATTTGAGGCATTTTAGTTTCAGGGTATGTTTGTTGCCCTGATGCTTCTGCTGGTAGCTGCAACCTTTTAGCTGTGTTCTCGTCTCACGGAGAAAATATGCCACCTTCTTATTATAGTTGCATCAAGCCTCGACTGAAACCAGAATTGCCACCCTGCGATTGTATTCCCCTGCAAACCGATCATGTTGCAGTCAACATTCACGTCTGCCCATAATATGTGTAGTGAGGACTTTGAATGAATTGTATCAAATGTATCAAGAGTGGAACAATGTCATTGTTTCATCTTTTCATCCCATTAGGCGTTTTGTCTATCAAACATCAAATTCTATCCAGTTCATCCTCGAGCCTCAGTTGACATTTGTGCCAAACTGGAAGAAATGCACTCCACACACTCCATAAATATTCACGAGAATGGGACGAATCTCTGAGATGCTGACCTTTGACCTTTTAGATACGAAATGTTATGATGTCATGTCCCCTTTTTAGACATTTATTTTGGAGGTTTTCAAGAGCAGCATGTGACACTGAGAGTACCGTGTGTTGTGAGGTGCTGTTACCTTGACCTCTGGCCTGTTGAAAACCAAAATCGAATCAGTTCATCCCTGAGCTCGATCTCGTTTGTGCCAAATTTGAAGACTTCCACTTCCAAACAGGAACGCCCTTAAAGTCACAGTGACTTTGACCTTTGACCTCTCACCATAGAAAACAAATTACTTCCTTCTTGAGTCTGAGTCGACATTTGTGCTTTTTTCAGCTTTCCCACACATATTCCTAAGATATCGTGACCACCATTCCGGCAGATTTGAGGTTGCAGTGACCTTGACCTTTGACCTATGACAACCAAACTCTAATCAGGTCCCTCTTGAGTCCGAGTAGACATTTTCGCCAAATTTCAAGACTTAAACCCCAAACATAATGCCTCCACATTAAATTTTCATTACAGGGATGGTTTTTAAAGGGGCAGAGTATGTGTTTAACCTCCGCTGATGATGTTACCATAAATCTGTTAAGCACCTTTAACGTCGACCGCCGCACGTGTCCTTGCTGGCCTTCAAAGGAGACTCGCGCCTTGATAGCTTATCCAGTCATCCTGCATTTCATACGGCCTATTTTGTTCAGGGAGGGCCACCACGGTCGGTTCCCCTTCCTGGACTACATGAGATGAGGAAGCAAGTGATGTCAGTTCCAGAGCACATGCACCGAGAACACATCGCTGTGCTCTGCTAAACACGGCCTGACACAAGTTTTACATTGTTGGTGTGTTTGCGCGCGCGTGTGTGTGTGTGTGAACGAGAGAGCAGGTGTTGGCTCAGGCGGCTTGTTTGCTTATTTGTGCCGCTGGGGACCGGCGATGTTGCCGGGGCAACACAATACTTACAGTGGCGTTAAATATAGACGTCTGTTTTACACTGACTCGTTCATATCTGTCAACGCGCTTGAGCTGTCCTCCTTCGTCATGGTGGAAATGGGGGAACATCACAGAGATTTATTTGTTCATTTCATTGTGTCCCCATACTTTATTCCAAATTTTGACTTATTACAATAGTTGTTTCCTGTGGGATCTCTGTTAATTGACAATCTTTGAGGCAAACAAGGGCAGCAAAATTCAAAAGCTGTCAGTTTTCGAAGGTAAACTGTATTTCCGTGATGAAATTAAACACATAGCAGTCTTTATTTTTATAATCGTTCAGAGAACGGCAAAAAGAATCAACAGCATCAACGCTGACTGACATTTCACACACCTCCAAAAAAAAAAGTGCTTCTCTTATAAAGCAGCGACCAAAATTAAGTAACAAAACCAAACCATCATTCATTTGTTGTTCCATGAAACTTCACTCCATTGTCAGAAGGATAATAATTCACACGACATGTGTAATATTCTTAAAGTGAAATTGCCCCTTCATCACTATTGCGCAGGACCTGTGCTTGTGCATGCAGCGATTGCATGGCTAATGACCTTCACACTGTACATTAGATAATTTGTTATTTGCCGTCATTGAGCACAAGCTGAGCCGAGATAATCTCCCCTGCGAGGATGACGGACTCGTCAACATGACCTGCGGTTAACACTAAGTGTACTGTAAACATCTTTCTCCGTCAGTCAGTCTGTGTTTGCAACACCGATGGTGCCATCAACATTCTAATGTTATCTCTCATTTGTCAAAAAAAAGCAGGGAAGATCCAGTTCCTGGAAAAAGACAGAGCCAAGATAGGAACAGCCAAATAACTATAAATACTTGAGGTAAAACAAAAGTTGACACATTGCCAAATTCTCTTAAAAAATTGTGATCCATACCCAAATATTTATAGGAATTTGGCAACTTCACTTCACCTGGGTCTGGTGCTGGTTTATTGCATCATGCGTTCCTATTTTTGGGCCGCATGCAATTCATGATTTACATGGCGCAAGTGATGTGCATGTGACATCAATCACAATGGATGCTATGCATGTTTTGCATGAACCTTTTGGATAATCTACCAGACAAACGGCGATGGGAACACAACGTCCTTGTGGAGAAAATAAACTAAAACATGTAGAAATTTGCTCTTCCTGTTTGCCCGCAAGAGACAGCTGCATCATATATTTGCACAAACTCTTAATACTACTTACTGCTAGTGTGGGTGTGCTGCGCGTGGTCCCTCATGAGAAAGTCATAACCAATTGTGTTACACAGGGATATTCACCCCCAGAGATATCATAAAAACCTACAGTTGTAAACGCCTGCATATTGCAACCTTCATGTTAGCACAGTTTAGCTGAGCATGAATCACGAGTGATGCTCCTGTCAGGTTTTACTGCGCTGCGATTAATCAAAACAACCGAGGAGATTCCCGGGATCAGCTGCTGACGATAGTCCACAGAAACATGTGCCTGAGCCAGGAAAATAGATCGACGTCACTTCACATAAACAGACAGATTTGAGCCGATAATTTGCTTTTTTTATTGTGGAAAACCCCGAGGCTGCAGCCGGAGGAATGAGGAGCGGCCTCAACACTCTACTGTTTACACTTCACACTTCTGTGATCAAAAACACACACACAGATAACACAAACATGTGCGCATGATATTCCAAAAAGAGAAGGAGGGAGTGATGGAGTGGGGGGGCTTGTCAGAGGGGATGAGGTGAGTGGATGGAATGAGGGGGAGATGGAATGATGGAGAAAGGAGGAGAGGAGAAACTAGAAGAGAATGTTCCATGAAAATTATCATCCCGGGGAGGAGTGACCGGAATACCGATCGAACAGAAGTGTGTTGCTAAAATCAATTGTCATTACTCGTATCTTAGAATGCAGGGGGCTGCTCCGCCGGGTGGAGATGCCAAACTCATCTATTTAATGTTTTTTTGGGGGGGAAACACTGATGCCCTGAGGTGGACTGCTGGGCAATTTTTGGAAACGGGTGACTCAGCGAGGCTTCGTGCCAACATGCTGTGTAGCGTCAATGTGCCAAAGGAAGGCTTGGCGTTGAGGACTCCCATTATCAGGAAGTGCAGCAATTGGCCATAATGACATGAAATTCCCAAAATGTGTTTTTTTTAAGAATTAAGTTAAAGCCTCGAACTTTAAGTGGTGAAATTAATCCTATAAACGGCATAAAAATCCCGTGGTAAACCCGTAGTGGAGCAACAGTGCTGCAAGGCTGCATGAGAGCATGCAGTGATTCCTACCCTCTTACCCAAACACCGTATTGCTTGGCGGGGGGGTAAGTGGGGTGGGTTGATCACCCTGCTGACTCACTGTACAGGTTCCTGGAAATACCACCCTCGCAGGCACAAAAAAATGCCAGGTATTTTCACATGCTTGCGCAAAATAGCCTGCAGGATTTACTCAAAAACGGGATATTTGTGCTTGCAGGCAGTCTGTCATTTTCGCTGGAGTGCAGGAGCAACTTCTGAGGCCGCCTCTGAAATACAGCCTCTCTGCTCAATGTGATTTATTGCAAATACGTGGAAAGTATGTGCTTCACTGATGGTATGACAACTTTTGATGTACTGTACCACATACAGCATGTTGGGAAGGTAAAATATTTGTGAGCACTTGCTTCCAAGTAGAGTTCAAGTTAATGGGATTAAAACGCAAGTGTCATTTCCATAGTTTTGTTGACATTTGTTGTGGCTCATGATGCCATTGATGACTGGTAGGCCACCTTGTAAAAATACTGAGTTCAACGACATTAATTGATCCACCACAACTTGGAGTCTGTTCAAATTGCCCCAGACTTGGGCAAGATTGACCAGAGTCAGTATGGCAGGTCAGAGTCATTACGAGAAGTTAAATGTTTGGCGGAACCTCTGAATAAGTTGTAGCCCAAACTACAATAACATTGGTTTAACATGGTTACAACAAGATCCCCCACTGAGATATGCGCCAGTGGTATGAAAATGGTACACACTTCCTGTCTCCCAGTCGGGAGTTGGTGAGGGTCAGCGTGGTTTATTGTGACGAGCATCAGATGGTCTCAGTCATGGTCTCAGCCCTCGACGTCTCGTAGCTTCTCTCCTACTCTCTGTGCTCACATGCACTTTATTCTAACACAACTGAATTCATGGTAAAGCTGCTCTCATTTACGTTGTTCTCTGGTTGTTGTAAACACCCAGCCAGCTGAGATGACCTGTTGGCCCGCAATCACCTTCAAGCCGCCGCCCTGCTAATGTTCAGACTCCGCAGCTGCCCCGTCGCTGGTCATGAGAACGCCGCGCGACGGCGGCGCTGTGACTTCAGCTGTATTTACACGATCGCTCAGACAGGAAGTTGGATGCGACGGGACGTCGTTCTCTCACGGCCTCGCTCCTCGCTCACATCTCTGACGGATGCTCATGGTGTCTGAGAGAGAGGAGAGAGTTGTGCCACAGGGCGACGCTGGTGACTCCCGACAACAGGAAGTGGGGAAGGTTTGCCCCCAGTTGTCGCTCGTCGTTAAGTGCTTTTCCGATGGCCAGTTAAGTGCCGACAGAGAAATGTTCCCAGATCTCGTCGGGATTTGCTGCTGAGCAGGAGACGGGTCGCCAAGAGAGTAAAATTCCTCCTGAAAAATGCAGTTTTACTATAAGAATTTTCTGAGGATGCGTGGCTTGTGATAGATGGGTCCAAAATTTACCTTCGTGACAGTGGGACGAAGGAATCCATAATCACGTTTCCTGTTCCCGTTGAGCCGAATAGAGCCAGGACCTGCCATTGGTGTCCCAAAGAGGCGGAGCGCTGGCAGAGCCCATGTGACACTGATGCAGGAAGTGACTGGCCAGATGAGTATCTTGTTATTCCATTACCTTTGATAATACCATTCCGCCTCAGCGGATGTAGATTGTGGGTATGAGCCCGCTGTGGGCTACTTTAATTTCCGCAGCGTTTTCCTCCTGTTCCTCTTCCAGGAGGAGCCATTTTCAAAATTTTCGTCTCCATGGGGAACGATAAGAACACCCCTCCGATACAGCAACACACACGCCGAAATTAAAAGTTTCAACGGAAGGTTCGGATCTGGCTATGCAGGACTAACCAAAACACGTTCCCTCCTGGCTGATTGCTGCATTCAGAGGGCAACTGTGATTTGTTTGGAGAACTTTTCCCCCCATAGCCGCATGATAATGGGTGCAGGCAGACCTACAGCGCTCTGCTCACTGGTGATTGGTCTGCTTATGCGGGTCGAATGAAGTTTCAACAACAATGACAACAATCAGGGTGTTTGCCTCTTGGCGTATTTCTTAAACTTGACAGATTTTGTGTGAAGAGCTCACGATCAAAAGATGTTACATGTATATGGTGTGTGTGTGCATGCGTGCGTGTGTGTGGGTGTGTGGGTGTCCATGCGGGCCATCCGATCATCTTGACTTTCGCAGCAGCAGGATGGGCTTCTTGTATTGTCTGAAAGGAAACACACACGCACATAAACCTGCACACACACGTCTGGGTGTTATCAACTCTAGACAATACAGAGGAACAGGAGGACAAAGACAGGAGAGAGTGTTGTCCTGAGGGGTAGCTATCACACACACGCACACACACACACACGTGCGCGCGCGCGGACACACACTCCACATGACTTCATACCTGATGTAATGACACAAGCAGGGCTCTTCTAATTGTTTCATTGCCTTAACGCGATGAAATGTAACCTCTTTACAGCGTTCCTTTCATACTTTAAAGCAGCATTATAAGGACACTCCAAATAGATTCTTAAGGCCGGTGGCGAGCTGATTTACGTTTTCAGCCAACACGGTCAAGCAGTTAAACTCGGGGGAGCGCGGAGTGCACCTCAAACACGTCGGGTCCACGCTGACAATTGTGTTGCCTTTGTTTGTTTTGGGTTTTTTTTTTTTTTTTTTACAGCATCTGCGCAAACTTGGCAACATGAGGTCACATCTAAATCTTCCCCCCCAAGGAACATTGTCGGTGCGAACAATAAGTCTCGGAGCATGAAATATGAGGCTGTGCAGGGAGCACAGAGGAGAGAAGATGAGAGGAGGAGGAGGAGGAGGAGGAGAAGGGCAGAGGGGGGAGTTTTGTTCAGTGCTGGGGGGGAAGGAGTTGGTGCTGGTGATGGAGGTGGAAGGTGGAGGGTATGGGCTGGAGGGGAGGAGGAGGAGGGGGTGGGGGGGTCAAGACACAACTTGGCTAAAAAAGAAAGAAAGAACCTCCTCCCGAGCACAGTAGAGCAGGAGAGGAGGAGCTGGGTGCTCGCAAATCACTCCCCAGAGAGAGAGAGAGAGGGAGAGAGAAGGGAGGGCAGGGCTTGCAAGCGCGCACCGCTACTTGTTGTTGCCTGTCTGGAGTGGCGTGAGTGTGTCGTCCCCCCCCCAGCCGGTCAGCCAGCCAGTCAATCACGCAAAAGTATGAGACCCAACAAGTTTGGCAGAAGAAGTTTAGACTTTTAGCAGCAGCAGTCGCACCAGAAGGAGCTCTCCGCACTGACAGGTAAGAGTGTGTGTGTCTGTGCGTGCGTGCGTGTGTGTGTGTTTGTTGGTCATGACTGTAGGTGCGTGCGTAAGAATGAAGATGTTGATAGTGGTGCACGCAGGGGTGAGAGCAGTTATCTGCGATGTCCATCTTCTACTCTGGGCGTATTTGCACTTTTACTGAGGCGCTTTTCTCCGCCAGTGTTTTTAGGACTTTTTGGAGCATCTCAAATGGAAAAGTTAAAAATACCTCTTTCTGTGGCCCCGCATGCTTTCTCTTTCTGTCTGTCCTCTTCCTCATCCCGCTGGACGGATTGTTTACAGCTCGCAGTGAGTTTGGCTCGCTGAGGGGACTGTTTGAGCAATAAGTTGCCATCCCAAGGCGCTGGGTGTAACTGTGGTTGTCTGGACTTGGTGGCATGAGCCATGGAAGCCCCGGCAGGAAATAATTACACAAATTAAAAAAGATAACATCTTTTTTGTTTGTTTGTTTGTTTACTTTATTTTGAGTAAGTTTGTTTAAAGTTTCTGTTTGCTCTGCCTTGCAATTTAGTGATTCGGCCGAAAAGAGGAAATGCCAGGCCGGCATCACGTAACGGGAGCGGTCATATTGTCATTTGGGCGATTAGTTGCCCACTTTTGCAGAGCTGTGAAACCGTGACTCTCTATCGTAACGCAAGCCCTCACAGCTGAACAGTAGCCGCGACACTCTGACAGGCCGAGTGAACGCTGCTCACACCGAATCCCTGACCTTTCAGTTATGAGAGCACATCTCTTCGCAGCAAGCCACCCATGAGATGATGACAGATTCAGACGAATGTGCATATTTGTGTGTGTGTGTGTGTGCGCGCGCACGTGTGAGTGCTGCGCAGATGAACGCGCGCACGCACAGCAGGTTGTTTCAGACATTAGTCAGTGGTGTTGTGTCTGGAGTTGAACTGAGCCGGTGAGACTCAGCCTTTAACTCGGGCTTAAATGTGTCAAATTCACACAGCTCAGCTCTGACTTTGGGATCATTGTGAAACAGTACTGAGATTGTTGGCCGTGCGTTTGTGTGTGTGTGTGTGTGTGTGTGTGTGTGTGTGTGTGTGTGTGTGTGTGGTGTTGTGTTACTTGCTCTAGTGGGATGAGGCGGTTGGTATTCCAGCCAGCCGTCAGCACTATGTGACCTGCTGGTCTTTGCAAAGCCCGACTACAAAGACTGATTTACTGACTCGCTACAGGAATAAGTGCATTTTTTCACATCCTTCACCTTTTACAACAGTGAGCTGCAGAAAAGTAGCCGGACTTACTGTCCAGCACCGGCCGCAGCATAATAATCGCTGATTATTGACCCATCACTCTGAAAGGCAACATGTTCATCATCGCTACGTTAATTTCAGATTTCTTAACCTATAAATCTCAGATACAAGCTTTAACTATGTCAACATTTAGGTTCCTTCTGGCGGTTAGTTGAGAATGTCAATATTACTCTCATGTCTTTGCTAGATATGAAGTTGGAGGCAAGTCAGGCTTTGCGAAAGGGGCCAGCCTGCCCGTTCCAATCTGCAGCAGTGCTGAAAGCTCACTAAAAGCTCTTTTATATCTTTACATTTTTAACCGTGCAAAAGCTGAAGCTCAGAGATGATTTCTGGTTTTGCAGGGGCTATGGCAGTGACCTGCAGTCTTGACCACCTGCTGTGCCAGTCCATTCATCTGACACCTCACAATAAGGTGCCAATAATATGAATATAATGTCATATTTGGCACAAAGTCTGAATATGCACGAAGGATTGCTGGTCGAGGTCAACCTTTGCATGCCAAATCACTTAAACTTTGCTGCCTGAATAGCGCAACTAATAAGTAAATAACCGTAAATCGCAGAAGATGATAAAAGGTTCAACATTTTAATTTGAAGTGATGTAAAAAAAAAAAAAGGAAAAAAAAGGGGTGTTTGCACTTTTCTTCGCGTTTGATCACTTTTTACAGTGCGGCGGACTCCTCTTGCTTCTTAATATTTCCTCCGTCATGACTGATTGACTCAGCTGACCGGTGTGAGATATATATATATATAAGAGAGAGAGAGGGAGAGAGAGAGAGAGAAAGAGAGAGAGAAAGAGACATATAAAGAAAGAGAGATGCAGAAGCATTAAATGGCAGCTACCGCTGTGGGATTTAATAACAACCTCATTAACATGTTACACACATACTTTACACACAAATACACACTGGCGGACCCACGCACAGTAAGAGCGCGCTCGGGCACCCCTCTCCCTCTCTCTCTCTCTCTCTCTCTCTCTCTCTCTCTGGCTCTCTCTTCCTCCCTCCCGCTAACAAAAGCTGGCTCTAAGCAGTAGTCATGTGACAGTTGTTCCCATTGTTCACTTCTGGCCAGGGGTGGTTTTGCTAATGCACTTGTGTGTGTGTGTGTGTGTGTGTGTGTGTGTGTGTGTGTGTGTGTGTGTGTGTGTGTGTGTTTGGTGCGCATGCCATGGCAGGAAGACACTTTTAGCCAGCCGGAGGAAACCCGTCACTCGGAGCATGTCAGTGTTTGTGTTCGTTTTCCCCTTTGTGTTAAAGGTAATGAGAGACCAGGGCTGCAGCATGATATTCGCCGCTTAAAATCTCCTTTCAACACACTGTGAAGCATGTTGGGGATTTTTTTTTTTTTTTCCTAAAGATTTTGTAGGGTTCAAACCTTTAATCAAAACTGAATTCCCAAACGCAGGCCACAGTGCGAGTCAATTAAACCTGTCGAACCCTCCTGTGGTGGTCTGCAGACGCCCACTTCTTAAACCCACTCATTCATTAGACTCACAATAAAGCTTTCTCTCTCCTGACTTTTTGCCTATGGTTATCTGGAGAGACGGGACGGAAAGAAAACATTTAATTTAATCGGCTGGTATTGTCCTTCAGCTCTGTGAGAGCCGATTAGGGAGAAAGATACATTCAGTGAGAAGCGGGGAAGTAAAGAGGGAGATATTTGTTTTATTGTGTGTGATCCTCAGTAATAAGCAGCCTGCTGTCCAAATGTTTATACTGCCGTTTCCTCTTCCTGTTAATCTGCACTTTTTCCCACCAAGGCCTTTTGTGTGTGTGTGTGTGTGTGTGCGTGTGTGCGTGTGCGCGTGTGCTCAGTCGAAAAAAAATATTTGGTCTTAAGTGTCACGGAACTTGTTTATGACTATTAGCAGGTGAGAGGGGACGCTGATCCTGGAAATCCTTTTTATCTCCACCAGGGAGGTTGGTTATCCATTTCATGCAAAAGCTACCCGGCGGATTCTCATGAAACCCAGTGGAGCGCAGAGCAGTTTAATTATGCTTAATTATATTGTAATTTGGGCTGGATCCTGTTTTGTTTTTTGTTTTTTTTTACTTTCTTTTTTTAACATTCAACAATTTTTTTGACAAATTCATTACATTTATCAATCAAATATTACATTAACCTTTGAAATGTACATTTGCAGTGATTAATGTGTAGGATGAGAATGGATCCTGACACAAGTTTTAATTAAGAGAGACCGGGGCAAGACATCCGTTATGTGGACGCGGTTCTGTGTGCGGAAAAGGCGAATATGCCATTTATATCAGAGGACAGTGTTTGCAAAAGGTGGCAATGCAGTAGTCTTTTCAGTCACCTCGTATTAAATCATGTTCTGGAGGACGTGTATGTGTTTTAACCGTCCAGAAGCATTTATATTACAAATTGTAGGATAAATATAAGTATAAAATGATATTTGCTGTTGCCACCAGTGCTTTAAATCATACTGTGATGTAAGTTTTTGCCCAGAACACCCGGCCCTCTGTGCCCTTCTGGTTTCCCCACTGTGAAATCCAGAGTAAAAGCTTTTTTGTGATTTATAAATAAATAAATACAGGACGGCTGGGGTGTGCAATATGTGGTCATATCGTGATGTCCATTCAACTACTTCCCTTAGTAGCAATTTTTTCAAAGCTCATTCACTCTGGGGGCTTTCATCGCCGTCTAAATCTTTAAGGCGCTCCAGCTTCTAAGACGTCTAACATGACTTTAGCTTCTTGGAGCCTGGATGCTCAAAATAACTCTTTCCACGTCGCAGTGCACCTTAAACATAGTTTCTGTCCGCAGTTTAACTGCCAGTCTAAATCACTGCAGAAGGTAGGCCATGTCAAACTTACTTGTGAGGAAGCAGTGAAGCTGGGTCACCCGTTGTCTTTATTTTGTCACTCAATTAACAAAATCAACCTTAACATGGATTATCCTGACCACGCAGAAACTTGTGAACGTGGATAACAATTAAAAAAAGATTTGTGTGTGTGAGAAAGAAAGAAAGAAAGAAAGCAAGAGATCCAGGGCGATGTGACCGTTTGCTGAACAGATGCAGGGAGGACATGATGTGGCAGGGAGACAGACAGAGGAGAGGGGGAGAAAAAAAGAAAGAAAAAGAAGTCTATTATTATGGGAGACGCGAGGACAAAGGAAAGAAAGATGGTGACAAAGTGAGGAAGCAGAAGAGCTGACATCATGATGGACAGAGAGGGAGGCGGGGCGGGAGGGCTGAGACACTAGACTTTGCAGAGAAAGGAAAAGACGGATGAAGGAGAGAGGAGCCGAAACTGCAACACGCAGTGCAGGAGTTGTGGACGGAGGAGAGGCGGAAGAGAAGGAGACGGAAGCTGCGCGAGTGAGCTCTGCCGCTCCTGACCCTTTTAGCTCTTTAGCGTGGATAAAGAATTTCTCGGATTGATCAGCAAAAGTCCTCAAGTGTTGCATTTCCGCGTCCTCACTCGGTGTCAGACGCTCCTTTCCCCTCTGCTGGCGGGGGTGTGAGTGTGTGTGTGTGTGTGTGTGTGTGTGTCTGGCAGATGGTCAGGGCCACACAAATGCACGTTGGCTCACAGGCACACACAGCTGACCATCCCTGGGGCTCTTATAATAGGTCCTCCTGTAGTCGTTCTGCCCCTCAGAGGAATCCCCACTCTGACCCAGCATGCCTTAGCGGGACTTGAATTGGTTTTACAGTGTGTGCGTGCGTGCGTGCGTGCGTGCGTGTGTGTGTCCGTGCGTGTGTAAACTTCACTTGTCACGCCGAGGACTCTTCAAGTGGCAGCTGTCCCTGTGCCTAAGCCTATATTTGCATTTTTATTGACGTTCATCATCACAAGCTGGTGACTCAGAGACTGACAGAACTCAGTTTGTTTCCATTTCAGAACTTCCACTCCACTTCCCAATCGGTAGAATTTTTAGAAAAAAAAAAAAAAAAAAAGAACGGAATATCAAAGACTCAGTTTGGAAGCTCTGCAATTTAAGCTTGGACCGTCGCTCCACGTCCGCTGTAGCTAATTAACGTTTGGAGACTTGAAAAAAGTCCAAAATGTAACTCTTGATTCCTTTTTGTTTTGTTTTTTTTGTTTGTTTTGTTTAAAGAGAAAGAGGCACCACTCAGTGTTTCCAGAGAAATCCCTTTAAATGAGACTCCAACAATACATGTAACATCTGTCAATGCAGCAACACTTTTTTTGGAGGCTCTCATGGTTAATCGTTGCTGGATTAAGATGAGGAGATCGACCTTTTGTTTCCTAACTGTGACCGTACATAATCGACTCGACTTCCTCCGGTGATGCTAAAATGAAGCCAAAGTTTCCCAGGTATGGTTGCCGCCATCTCGCGCCGGTGACGTCACTCGGAGCCACAGTCTGTGCAGCGGCGATCGGGAAAGCGGAGCCGTGGTGGTGAAGGTCCTGCCCAGCTGCCATTTTTCCTTTCACAGTTCAGAAGCCTGTAAATTCCTTGGCAACTTCTGGTATTTCACTCAGAGCCGCTTTCGGTGATGATGCCGCAGCCCCGCTTTTGTTGCATAACGTAACTAATTAAATCCAGACTTAACACATCCTGAAATGACGGGAGCCAGCTTTGAGAGAAAAACAAAAAAGTGATGGGCGCTTTGATATTATAGTTTGGCCGAAGCACCAAGCCAGCAACATGTAGCCGGTGGGGTTCATCGGCTGTATTGCAGCCTTTTGCCAGGGGGCAATGGACAAAACGTATCTAAAAAATAAAGCATAAAAAAACTCCAATAAAAACAATGGAATTAAAGCCAGGGCGGAGTAAAAGAATTGCTCATTTTCAGAATAAATCACGTCCTAGGATATATCGCACATACCCAGATATTCAGCGGTGTTTAACTTTACAGCGTATTGTGTCTGGTGATGTTGGTGTGACCGGGTCTTTGTGTTGCACAACAGTTTAATCATCACTTCGGCTGAGTTTGGTCTGTTTGGGTTCAGGTTGGTTCGAGGTTATCTGCTGCTGCGGAATGTTGATTACAGCGGTCAAGAAGTCCAAGCTCACGCGCGGAATCGATCGGTTCGAATTCAATGACACGTTCACTTCCAGCCAATAAAAAAAAAATAAAAAATGTGGGTCACGACTGGCAGTAGATGGTCTGCCTACTCCACGCCCTTGCTCTGCTCTGCTCTACTTTCCCTGATCATAATCATGCTCCAATAGAGACACAATAAGAAGCGCCAGCATAGCTGCTCAGTCCAGATTCTTGGGCTTGATGAGATTAGAGGGAGGGAGTGTCCGTGAAATCTGCTTCCATCCAGTCTGTCAGCTGATGGTATTTTGGTGTGTGCAGTATGATTAACTGCTTCATGGTGAGTGATTCAGCTCAGAAGCTGGCATGCTCACCCAGTCATCATCATGCAGCAGGGGAATTTATCAAGAACCTGCTCGGCGGTTCCCATCGCTGCCACCCTATCGGACGCGCTCATCTCCGTGCATTCATATCCGTCGTGTCTGTGCCACGGCTCACGTGGCAAAATCTGCCACGTGAGCGAAACCACAAGTTGTTCATTTTTCTTTTCCCAAAAGTACATGCCAGAAACTGATTTTCACAGCCCGGCTGGAGTAAGATGAACTTAAACAGTCCCAAATGGTTTGACATTTAGGGTCTGCGGGATAAAAATACTTCCTGTGTGGGGTCAAACCTCTGTTCTCTTCTCATGTCCACCAACGGGAAACTGGAGTCAGGCTTGCTCCTGGTAAAATTTTATTGGTTTTAGATTCACAGGAAGTAAAAATGGAAGGGATGCAATTTTCTTGTGTCTTGGTGACTCAGTTGGATTCCGATGCTTCTGAAATGCTTTCAACATTTTTGAGCTCGAAACTATTTGTATTGGCTCTCTTGAGGAGGTACATTCAGATCAGATGTATAATTGTTGCTTGAAGGCTCAAATCAGTTTGAATATGATGTGGTACAAGGTTTTAAATGGAGGCCATTCAGTTGTGTCTGTATGGATCCATTTGTCATCTCTCACATCTCATTTTTCAACCTAGGTAATTCAGATTCGCATTGTTGCTCAAAATAGGAAAAATGTAGAAGAACCCTTGTGCGCTAAGATCTAAAATACTCATTTTTTCAGTGTATCCTCCAGTGTTTGAAGGATTTGCATCCATTTTTAACATTAATTCTTCTTTTTGTGTATCCATATACCATTTAAAAAGAAAACAGCGGACAAGCCAGGCAGAGCTCGTATCGCGTTACTGATCCTAAACTCCTGGTATGATGTTATGTAATGACCAACATTATTTCCCTCCGGGGAAATGCACCTTTTGAATGCATGACGATATGAAAGGGCATGTGAGAGCATTGGTGGGGGGACACCTGTTGAAACGGCTCTCATGCATGTATCGCATATCATAATATTTCATCTCAGTGAACACAGTGTGGGCTTCAGATCATATATCTGACACCATGGTGATGCCACCCCGCCACCCAACCTGACCCCTCTGTCTCAAGTTGCTATGGTTACATAATTGCTCCCCAGGTGGTTAATAATGTCATAACTCACACAGAGAATGAGTCACTCACTTTCGTGTGTGTGTGCGTGTGTGTGTTTCTGTCTGTAGAGTTGAGGATGATGGCGGAGGGGCGTTTTGCCAGCCTGCCCAGGTCTCTCCATGCACATCACACCTTGGGAGGAGGCACCTCTCACCCTGGAGTTCCCAGCACCTCCGTCGGTGCGCCCAGTGGCAGCACCTGCCCCTCCAGGAGGCTCCAGGCCTCCCTCGCCTCCTCCATGGACCTCCTCAGCTCCAGACCTTGGTGAGTTGGAACTAATAAATGAATGGCAGATTCTTTTACATGGGTATTTCAAAAAATTGGACTCTTCTTTTTTATTCTTGGATGACGCTTTTAGATACTTTTACATCCTTACCCTTATATCTTCAAACCCACAGGTGCAGCAATATTTGAAAACACGTTCTTTTTTGGAAAGGTTGGCCACCCATGTTCAGTGTTGTATTTGCATACATCTTAAACCTTTCTTTTTCTTTGTTTGTTCTTCTAGTCTCTCTCCAGGCTGTAACAACAGCCAATCGGAGCCCCCTTCAGCTCCCTACCAGCCGATATCCATTCATGGAACTATGCCTCGACGCAAGAGAGGCGGGTCCACCCCCACCCCTGCGAACTACACTTGGGATCCCAGAGCCAATCACATGCAGCCAGCACTTAGCAGGAACGCAACGTTGGCAGGTGGACACGTCCATCAGCCCATGACCTCACCTCTGGTCCAGAATATCATCGATGACTTCCACAGCTACAGGTAAACGCTTACAAACACAGAGAAAAGTGCTGGTGTGAGGTCCTCCTGGCTCCTGTTGTTGTTTATGCAGCATCCCATTATTTTCTCATCAGCATTCTGGGTAAAATATGAAGTCAGAATATATTTAAAAGGAATGCTGAAGCAAAAATGCGTTTTTAGTGGAATGAAATGAAACTTTCTCTTTGTAGACTTGAAAGGTCCCTCTGGAGTTGGGACGGTTTGGCTTCGCAGAAGTTATTTTGGATTCCAGTAGTGACCCAGAGTCAGACCAGAATACCGCATAAAAAGCCACAGAAGCACAGAAAATGTGCCAACTTTCGTAACAACATCCAAATCCCTCTTCTGCAAAATAATCCCAATCACATATCTGCTCTTCAATAATTGACTGTCGCCCTCTTAGACCGAGGCACAAAGCACTGTAGGTGAGAACAATTTGACTCAACTAAACTGAATCAGAGGTTTACGATGCGATTAAAAAGCAATTAGTGATGCATGTTGATGCATAAAAATGTTGCATTTCTATACACGACTTATTTCCGATCACCATGTGACTAACTTGTTACTTTAAAAGCAAAGCGTGTTCGTAATGACCCATAATGAAAATGAACTGATGAATTTCCGTCTATTATCTTTTATTAGGGTAGCAACAAATGGAAAAGAGCTGTCGAGTGGAAAGTTAGACTTGCCAAGCGAATTTCCCAGCATTGCAAAGAACATAAACAAAACAAAGCAAACAAAAGCGCTCTTGTAGCAGCGACGCTGTGGTCGGACAAACACCTGACTTTGCCGCCAGCGACGCGTGTTCGCCTCCCGTTTGCAACCGCCGCTTCCTCGTTCGCAACCAGTCGAGAGGGTCGCCAGCGAACGCTCGGAATTCCAAGAGCCACTGCAACTACTCGCGTTTAATTACATTTCGGTGCTGTGAGTAAGGTCTGGTTGGGTTTAAGCGCATATAAAAAAAAAAGGAAACAAATGGTTAGGTTTAGGCACGATCGCGGTTGGCGTTTAAATACACACATTTGTCATGGTCTCATATGCGCCGCACATGCGTGCGCGCGCGTTGCTCTGCGTAGGTCATGACCAAAGTCCTACAGTGGAGTTGATGTACATTTGGCTATTTCTCGTATAAGCCCTGCATGCCTTTACATAAACTTCTGCATTTTGACTTCCAAGATTGTTGATGCTGCCAGAAGATACGTCTGGTACCATTTTCTGTTGAGGAATCAAGCGCGCCAATCTGGCAAAGAAAAGGTTTTACACCACCTGCCTAGCCAGATCCAGGATTTACGGTTTTTAATACAACAGCGTACCAGACTGAACCGAACCGTCCTGCCTAGTGGAAATGGGGCTATACGGTTACACAAGGCTGTCTGTATCTCACGCCGACGGTTGTGACAAAGGCTCGGTATTCGCCCGGCTGGACGCATCGGTATTTGACTAACCAGGATGAGAATGGGCTGATAATCCACTCATTCGCTGCTCTCTCCAGATGTTCAGTGGAGAATAAGGGGGTACCTTGTCAGCCTGGGCACTCGTTTGGCACTGCATCGTCTCAGGGATTCCTTTCCTTTTATTCTGGTTGCTCCTCCGCGGAGTGAGGAGTGAAAAAGCGGGTACGAGTCAGATGGGAGTTTGCCATGAGAGCCCCGAGGGGGGTGCAGAGCTCAGCACAACTTCAGAGGGAACGCACACTGAAACGCACACACTTCATCCCTCATCATGTCCTCCCATCTTTCTGTGTCTAGTGTAGGGTTACAACAGACTGTATCTGATGTAGCCAGCTTTGTGCGGGGGGAGGTTGACGGGGGGAGACTGTGTGTGTGTGTGTTGCCCCCAGCATTTGGGCTACCTTTGTAGGTCAGGGTGTGGTAGGACAGATCACAGATTACTGTGAACTCTTTGTCTGGTTTCGGCATCCCTCTGCCTCCATTCTGGATACATTTCATATACCGGTGACATAGAGCAGCGACAACCCGTCCAGGTCGGTTTTAGTCCGTGCAGGTGGCTCAATAAGGCACAATATCTGGGCGCTTTGACATATTACTCCCATTACACCCAAACTGAGCCGCAGAAATACAGACAACTCTGTGTTTCGGTGTGAATTTATGGCAGGTGGGTGATGGTCTTTAGCGTCTCCCGATTTTGGGAGCACTTCAAAGTGTCTGAGGATCAAAGAGGGAGCACTTTGTGGTCATGAAATTAACGTCTTAATTTCCCCTCAACTACAAAGACTATGAAATGTGAGTAAGCGCATGAATCACAGTCCTTTTTTTTTTTTTTTTGGATTTCCTTGTTTGACTGAAATTCCCCTACTTGGCTTGAAGAGGAAGGTTTGGTGCCGTGACATGATTCCATCCTCAGATTTTATCACACCAGAATAAATTGGACACTTGGGATTTTATAAGAGGTAGGATCCGACGTTCCTCGACATTGCGTGTGTCGTCGAGTTGTGTCCTTACATTTATGTCGAAGGTTTCTGGCAGTGCTCATCTGCCTGTCACACGGCCTTTTGCCACCGATCTAACGTGTGTGATGAGGCTCTAATGTTGAAACGCTGTTCATCGTGTCTCGCAAAGTTATTTGTGGTCTGGTTATTTTGACCTGGTACAACAACACCGGGCTTCCCCCCATTACTGAAACTGCAACATCGCATCAGCCCCGGCCTGTAGATAGTCGACTTATGTAATGGTAAGCTAGCAGGTTGACGTTGGCCAGAATTTTAGTGCCTTACCTTCTGAGCATGACGCATCCGAGTCTTGTTGTTGTTCAACAATGAAAACAAGATCCTTTGCTAATTCACGACATCTGCCAACCGCGGTTTTTGTAATTGTCTTCATCAAGATACCCCTAGTGGCAGAAATTACATCCTGTGCCTTTTAAGGATTATTAGAAAATATCAATAAATGTATTTGGCACATTGAAATTATATTTTAAAAAAAAAAAGTCTTAGACACGCTACCTTATTTGGTTTTAAAGCACTCAAGTGTTTCGAAACCCCAAAGTTCCCTCCAGCTGACTTTTGTTGTTTCGAAAGCCACATCAAAGTTGAGTTTGCTATTAAAAGATAAGGGAGTGTATCTCTGAAGTATGCAACCACTGGCCACTCCGTCTTAACTTTCCATCGCTCATGCTGTCAGCTGACCTTCGACCCTTGACCTTATGCTGCACTAGCTCCTGATTGGCCAGTTTGTCTTTCTGTTGACCTCTGCGGGCAGCCGAGCAGACCACCAGGAGAGGAGGAGGAGGAGGAGGATGGAGTGGAAAGAGAGGGATGGGAGTAAAGGGGAGATACAGTGATTGACTGTTGACACACGCAACTTTTTCCTTCATCAGCTTAAACAAACTACAGATAAAAGGCTGCTGAATTCTCCGTCTATTAACTTTTCCTCTGTTTCTCTGGCCAACCGGATCAGATTAAGCATTTTTCTTTTGTTTTAGAAGGGATTAAGAGAACAGATTGTGATAGAGGGATGATTTAATTTGACAGAGACACTTAAATGAAGGACTACTTGGAGGGCGATAGTGGGCTTTTGGGTGATACAGTAATCTTTTAAAAAAAGGAATTGATCCTGGTTTGGGATTACATAGTACAATTGTAATTGTATAAAGTAAAATAATAGCCACAGTATAATGTTTAATTTTTTTTAAAGCGCTTACAGTACTAACAGGAGATTAAGCATATTGCGCTTTGATAGGCAAATTTAAAGAGTAGATCAATTCTTTAGTCCCTTGAAAAGAAAAAAAACATGAAGGTTTTCATAAATGTTTGATACTTGGGCTGCTTCACCGCCATCCACCCTTCATTTCATTCACCTGTCACATTAAAACGGCGTCAATCAACATCACACACACAAAATTCCAATAGACGGCACGCTGTTAGGTGATATTAACCTCTTTATTTACCCGTGAAAGAAAAAAAATAATAATAATGGATGACTCAAAAGCTATTTTGGATGATGGCATGCCACACAGCTGGAACACTGCCACTAATTTAACAATGTGGTGTGCTCGCAGTGGAGGAGGTACCATAAGTTAAAGGTGGCGGATGATCAACATAACCATACTATAGTCACATGACGATGGCATTGCAATTTTGCAACATGCTGATGTTTCCAGTCTTTCGATGTCTATCAGTCATTTCAGTTGTAGCCAAATGGGATTGTCAAGCATGAATGCCGCATTCATCTTTGCAATTTATTTAAGGGTCCCCTTTTTCTATTAAAATGATATGTACAAATGGCACTATATGTAAAATTGACCTATTTTTAATTATTGTAGATGCACACTAACATCCAAAAGAAACAAAAATACTTGGATTAGAAAGAATCTAGGAACATCTACAAAAAACAAAACAAAAAATAACTCATGAAATGAAAATGTTACTAGATATATATTTTTAAACCTTTCAGCTTTTATGTTTTTTTTTTTTTCGATTTCACGTTGGCAGTCGCTCGCTAAGGTCTGTTTGACTGGTGTTTGTCAGTGCACTCTGTTCTGGTGAAACCTGCTGCAGCACCACAGGAGAAAGCCCATTAAACGTTGAACTCATATAAACATATATATATTTTCACTATACCTAAAATGATGTCATAAGATCTAGTAAATAAAATACAAGACTGCTAGGCGCTAATTCATGACGGTTGAGTGTCAGGATCTTTGGAAGGAAGGACACTGACATCTATTGGCGGCCTGCAGACGCTGCATCTCGGCAGCTCCTCCCCGCCGTTTCCCCTCCACTCGCCCTCCTCCCTCTTCCCTCCTCCCTCCTCCTTTCCCCTTTTCCCGCTCTCTCACTCTCACTCATACTCACACACATGGTGCAGTCCCTTGCTAAAGTGAGTTGTGGTTGTGCTGAGTGTCGTGTGGTGGAGTGCAAAGTACAACATTCGCCAGAAAAAGACTGTGGCGAGTGGAGTCTGCCCCTGCCCTCCCAGCATGTTTTTTTCCCTCCCTCGCTAGCTCTCTCTTTCTCTATCTTCATGTCTCTGAGCAGCAGGTCAGCCTTGTGGTCACAGGAGCAGGAAAAAAAAAAAATTCAACGTCTGATGCTGTTTCAGCACCGTGGGCAGAAAGAAAAAGTCAAATTTAGCTGTGGCCGGCTTGTGTAGTCTGGAATTCCGGGGCTGTGCCTTCGACCACACTTTGTTTCACTTCTCCACTGTTGTTTTAAGGCTCGCAAAAACTGCTCTCTGATGAAAAAAATATTCATCAAGGTGCCTGATGGAGGGGCAGCACAGTGCTGCAGTGCTTGTAACGATCGCCCTTCACCTGATGACCTGGGCTGAAGTGTTTCTCAGCCTGACCTTTGACCTCCCCTAAAGAAATTGGGAATTCCCCCCGTCAGGGTGCACTGACTACCAGAGGGTTTTCTATGGGTGTCGCCTGGTATGCGGTGATCAGATGAGAGAGCCATGGCAGGGCCAGCGAGCGGCAGGTGGTTGGCGTGGTGAAGGTTTGGGGTCAATCGCAGGTCCAAACCGCCCCGAGGTCCAGGGCAGATACACACGTCGGTGCAGGATTCCTAGGTGTTGGTGTTTAGCTTTAATCCTGACCAAATCCCTGATTACAGTTTACCACATCCTTGATTACAACAACTTCTTCAAGCTTCTCTACTGCTCGACACCTTCACAATCCCTCATTTCCTGCAGCAGCGAAACTACAACTGTAATAACCATCAGGGGGAAAATAGCAAAAGTTTTGTGGAAAAAAAACAAACAGATGGAAAAATGCCTTGAACCTGTTGTGATTTGTATAAATATTGTGAAAAGATTTTTTTAAGACTTTTTTTTATACTTCTTGCTTTGTGCCACCAAATTAAAAAAAAAAAAATGGACAAAATATTCACACCAAAAGTTAATGGATTCTTCCTTTGGCCTGACTCCTCCCCTCCACCAAATTTCATGCAAATCCTGCTAATTTTATGCATAATCCCGACAGAAATACAGACAAACAGTTGAGTTTTGCTCTGATTGGCCGGGCCGGACGCTCACCTGAGCCGGGGTCACTTGCCGTATAATGAACCTTTTCTTTTGCATGCAATAGATCCCCTGGAGTGATCGAGAGGCCTGAGCTCTCCACCTTCTATGAATAATGACTATACATTGTTGTGAATGGAGGCTTCTGTTCAGTTACATAACTAAATCCCACTCATTATTTGGGGCCATATTAAAACTGAGAGGGCTTAGGGCTCGAAATGTTTGGTTTGGTAAGTATTGCACTGAGGCAATATTCCCGTGGGAACGCCAGTGCAGGCTTAAGGGATTTAAACTAGCAACCTCGCTAACACTGAGGGGGATTTGAGCTAATTACCTCTTTGACTGAGCCCCCGGTGATAAGCTTTCTGCAGACGTTCGCCGCGACATGAATACACTCAAACGCCGACATTGGAGCTGTTCGAAACACCGAAAGACAACATATGTTAACACTTCCTGTGATTTCTGACCTTCTTAAGCAGCTGACTCTTAAAAAAAAAAAAAAAAAAAAAAAAAAAAAAAGAAAAAAAACAAAAAAAGGGGAAAAAAGGGGGAAAGGGGGGAAAAA